>JAJIBD010000600.1:0-102967 GCA_021461705.1 Cryptotis parvus | reverse complement strand
TTTTTTTTTTTAAACATTTTATTATACCACCGTGAGATATACAATTACAAAGTTGCTCACGCTTGGGGGTTTCGGTCACACAGTGTTCCAGCACCCCGCCCTCCACCAGTGCCCCTCCGCCACCACCCATGTCCCCAATTCCCTCCCCCTCCCACATCCCGCCTAAATGGCAGGTTCTTTATCTCCTCTCCTCCTCCCTCTCTCTCTCCTCCTTCTCCCACACATTGTGGGTTGCACTACGATTACACTTAGAAGCCATCATTTGTATTTTTTGTCTGTCCCTTAATGCTCAGTTCTATGTTAGCATCAGAACTTTAGACATTTATTCACTCATGTTCCTTTCTCTATCTAAACCAACCTCCTGACTCCCCACACGCTTGTGGTAATTTCCACTTTTGGTAAGATCACCTAGTATATTTATGCCATGCAAATAAATGCAGTCATTCTATGTCTCTCCCTTTCCTTCTGACTAATTTCACTCAACATGATTCTTTCCATATCCATCCATTTATAGCAAAATTTCATAACTTCATTTTTTCTGACAGCTGCATAGTATTCCATCGTGTAGATGTACCACAGTTTCTTTATCCAGTCATCAGTTCTCGGGCATACTGGTTGTTTCCAGGTTTTGGCTATTGTGAACAGTGCTGCTATGAAAATAAAAGTGCGGATTGTGTTTCCGCTGTGCGTTTTGGCTTTCCAGGGTATATTCCCAGGAGCGGTATGGCTGGGTCAAAGGGGAGCTCAATTTCTAGTCTTTGGAGGAATGTCCATATTGTTTTCCAGAAAGGTTGTACAAGTCGACATTCCCACCAACAGTGTATGAGAGTCCCCTTTTCCCCACATCCACGCCAGCACTTGTTGCTTTTACCCTTTTGGATATGGGCCATTCTCTGTGGTGTGAGGTGATATCTCATTGTTGTTTTGATTTGCATCTCTCTGATGATTAGTGATGATGAGCATTTTTTCATATGCCTTTTGGCCATTCGGATTTCTTCCTTGTCAAAGTTTCTGTTCATCTCCTCTCCCCCATTTTCTAATGGGGTTGGCTGTTTTTTTTTTATATAGCTGTACCAGTGCCTGATATATCCTGGATATTAACCCCTTATCAGATGGGTATTGGGTGAATATTCTTTCCCATTCCGTCGACTGTCTTTCTATCTTGGTCACTGTTTCTTTTCGAGGTGCAGAAGCTCTTCAGTTTCATGTAGTCCCATATATTTATATTTTCTTCTAGTTGCTTTGTTAATGGTGCTTCACCTTTGAAGATGTCTTTAGCATCGATGTCGTGGAGGGTTTTTCCTATATTTTCTTCAACATACTTTATGGATTCAGGTCTGACATTGAGATCTTTAATCCATTTTGAACTGATTTTTTGTGCAAGGTGTTAGACACAGGTCCAAATTCATTTTTTCTACATGTAGCTGTCCAGTTTTCCCAGCACCACTTGTTGAAGAGGCTTTCCTTACTCCAGTTTGGACTCTTTGCACCTTTATCAAAGATTAACTGATCATGTCTTTGAGGGTGGGTGTCAGGATACTCAACTCTATTCCATAGGTCCACCGGTCTGTTTTTATTCCAGTACCACGCTGTTTTAATTACTGCTGCTTTGTAGTACAGTTTGAGGGTTGGGAAAGGTGATGCCTCCCATCTTCTTCTTCCCAAGGATTGCTTTAGCTATCCGTGGGGGCTTATTATTCCATATGAATTTCAGAAGTGTTTGGTCAATTTCTTTAAAGAATGTCATGGGAATCCTTATAGGAACCGCATTGAATCTGTACAAAGCTCTAGGGAGTATTACCATCTTAACAATGTTAATTCTCCCCATCCATGAGCAGGGAATGTGTTTCCATTTCCTCGTGTCCTCTTTTATTTCTTGAAGCAGTGTCTTGTAGTTCTCTTTGTATAGATCCTTTACACACTTGGTTAAGCTGATTCCTAGGTATTTGATTTTCTGTGGCACAATTGTGAATGGAATCGATTTCATAATATCCCTTTCTTCTCTTTCGTTATTTGTGTATAGGGAAAGCCACCGACTTTTGGGTATTGATTTTGTACCCTGCCACTCTACTATACCTGTCTATTGTTTCTAAGAGTTTTTGGGTCGAGAGTTTAGGGTTCTCTAGGTATAATATCATGTCATCTGCAAATAATGATAGCTTGATTTCTTCCTTGCCTATCTGGGTGCCCTTAATGTCCTTTTTCTTCTCTGATTGCTATGGCGAGTACCTCCAGTACTATATTGAATAAAAGAGGTGAGAGAGGGCAACCTTGTCGTGTTCCTGATCTTAAGGGAAGGCTTTCAATTTTTCCCCATTGAGAATGATACTCGCTGTGGGCTTTTGGTAGATGGCTTTGACTATCTTGAGGAAGCTTCCTTCAATTCCCATTTTCTGGAGGGTTTTAATCATGAATGGGTGCTGGATCTTGTCAAATGCTTTTTTCTGCATCTATCGATAGGACCATATGGTTTTTATTTTTTCTCTTATTGATGTGATGTATTATGTTGATTGATTTGCGAATGTTGAACCATCCTTGCATTCCCGGATGAATCCTACTTGGTCATGATGTATGATCTTTTTGATGAGTCTTTGGATTCTGTTTGCTAGTATTTTGTTGAAGATCTTAGCATCTGTGTTCATCAAGGAGATTGGTCTGTAATTTTCCTTCTTTGTATTGTCTCTCCCTGCTTTGGGTATCAGGGTGATATGCGCCTCGTAGAAGCTGTTTGGGAGTGTTTCTGTTTCTTCTATTTCCTGGAAGAGCTTGAACAGGACTGGCAGTAGGTCCTCCTTAAAGGTTTGGTAGAATTCGCCAGTGAACCCATCTGGACCTGGGCTTTTGTGTTTGGGCAGACTTTTAATTACTGTTTCAATTTCCCGATGGTGATAGGCTTATTTAGGTATTGAAGGTCTTCTTGTTTCAATCGTGGGAGGTTATAGGACTTCAGGAATTTATCCATTTCTTCTAGGTTCTCATGTTTTGTGGCATACAGGTTCTCAAAATAACCTCTGATGATCTTTTGTATTTCTGTTTTTTCTGTTGTGATGTCACCATTTTCATTTCTGATTCTGTTTATTTGGGTTCTCTCTTTCCCTGTCCTTACAAGTCTTGCCAGTGGCTTGTCGATCTTGTTTAATTTTTCAAAAAACCAGCTCTTGGTTTCATTAATCTTTCGGATTGTTTTTTTGGTTTCCAGGTCGTTGATTTCCTCCCTAAGTTTCACTATTTCCTTCCTTCTGCCTGGGTTGGGCTTCCCTTGTTGGTCTTTTTCTAATATTTTCAGCTGTGAGGTCAGGTTATTTATATGGGCCCTTTCTTCTTTTCTGATGAATGCTTGCAGAGCTATGAACTTTCCTCTTAATACAGCTTTTGCTGTGTCCCACAAGTTCTGATAGTTGGTATCTTCATTGTCATTTGTTTCTAAGAATCTTTTGATTTCCTGTTTGATTTCTTCTATGACCCATTTGTTGTTCAGCAGTGAGCTGTTTAGTTTCCAGGTGTTTGGTTTAGCTCCCTGCTTCTGTGTATGGTTCACTACTATTTTCAGTGCATCGTGATCTGAAAAGATAGTCGACACAATTTCAATCTTTTTTATTTTGTTGAGGTATGCTTTGTGGCTCAGTATATGGTCTATCTTGGAGTATGTTCCATGTGCACTGGAAAAAAAAGTGTATTCAGCTTTTTTGGGATGAAAAGCCCTGTATATATCAACCAGCTCTCTTTCTTCTATTTCTTCCTTCAGGTCCAGTATTTCCCTGGTGAGTTTCAGCCTCGTCGATCTATCCATAGTCGATAAGGCAATGTTGAAATCTCCGACTATTATTGTGCTACTGTTGATGTCTTCTTTGAGGTCTATTAATAGTCGTTTTAAGTATTTTGCTGACCCCTCGTTTGGCGCATATATGTTTAGCAGTGTGATTTCTTCCTGGTAAACATACCCTTAATTATTAAGAAATGGCCTTCATTGTCCCTTTTGATCTTTTTCAGCCTGAAATCTATATTGTCAGATACGAGTATGGCCACACCCGCCTTTTTGGAGGGGTTGTTTGCGTGGAGAATGGTCTTCCAGCCTTTGACTTTGAGTCTATGTTTGCTCTGGTTATTCAGATGTGTTTCTTGTAGGCAGCAGAATGTTGGATTCATTTTTTTAATCCATTTTGCCACCCTGTGTCTCTTAATTGGTGCATTTAGACCGTTGACGTTGAGCGAGATTATTGTCATTGGATTTTGTGCCATCTTTCTGTTTAACGTTGTTGTGGTTTTGGGTTGTCTTATTTTACAATAGACCCTTCAATCCTTCTTTTAGAGTTGGTTTTGAGTCTATGAATTTCTTGAGTTGTTGTTTATCCATGAAGTTGTGTATCTTTCCTTCGCATCTGAAAGTAAGTCTAGCTGGGTAAAGAATTCTTGGTGAGGCCTGGAGTTCATTGAGTCTTTTCACTATATCCCACCATTGTTTTCGGGCTTGGAGTGTTTCATCTGAGAAGTCTGCTGTAAATCTCAGGGATGCTCCTTTTGTATGTGATTTCCTTCTTTGATCTTGCTGCTTTCAGTATTCTATCTCTGTCTATCGTTTTTGTCATTTTAATAAGGATGTGTCTTGGAGTATTCTTATTGGGGTTTCTTTTTAGCTGGTATCCTTCGGACCTCCTGTATCTGGGAGCATGCTTTCTTCAGTTCGGGAAACTTTTCAGCGATGATAGCTTTGACAGTATCTTCTTCATCAGGGTTTTCTTCTTGACCTTCTGGCACCCCAATGATGCGTATGTTGTTCCTTTTTGGCTTCATCCCGATTTTCTCTGGTAGTCTGCTCGTTGATTGTTAGTCTTTTTTCCATCTTCTGGTGTTGTCTACAGAATTTCTGAACCTCGTCTTCGAGATCACTAATTCTTTCTTCAGTAGCTGTTACTCTGCTTTGGAGGCCTTCTCCTGTGTTTTTCAGTTCACTTACCTCATTTTTAATATCTGTCATTTCTGCTTGTACTTTGGTCTGAAATTTACTCAATTCTGCTCTCAATTCCTCTTGTACTTTACTGAGTTTGTATTCCATTGTTTCTTTTATTTCCTTGTACATCTTTAACAGTTGCTTACTGAGATTCCTTTTCAGAGAGGTTATATAGCTCATCGTTATTGCTGGACTCATCGGTATTAATAACTTCAATCGTAGAGCTTGAAGGACTTTTGCGCTGCTTTACCATAATGACTATCGTAGGTTGAAAATAAGTGTTCTGGGTGACTAGCCAGTAAAGTTAGTAGGTGTCTGAATTACTTTGCAGCTAGGGAAGTATAGCAAAGAGTGTAGGGGGACAAAGCTTAATGTTATGTCAGGTAGAGAGAATATAATTCGTGGACGCGGCTAGCGTCCGCGCGGTTTTGAATTTTGAGGTGTCTGTGGGTGGTTCAGGTGTCAGGGGGTCAGGGTGGAGGTCTTGCAGTGGGAGTTCCTGCGCCGATGGGTGCGGGTGGGGACCCTCCTCAAAGCTGGAGCCGTTTCTCCTGGAGCCCGGGGTCAGGGGCAGCCGCCCCTGGGAACGCACCTGGTGGGAAGAGCGCAGGGATCTGCTGGGCGTCGGGGCTGGATGGCGTCAGAGGGAGTTCCTGCGCCCGATGGGTGCGGTGGGGACCCTCCTCAAAGCTGGAGCCGTTTCTCCTGGAGCCCGGGTCAGGGGCCGCCGCCGGGGAACGCACCTGGTGGGAAGAGCGCAGGGATCTGCTGGGCGTCGGGGCTGGATGGCGTCAGAGGGAGTTCCCTGCGCCGATGGGTGCCGGTGGGGACCCTCCTCAAAGCTGGAGCCGTTTCTCCTGGAGCCCGGGGTCAGGGGCAGCCGCCGCCGGGGGAACGCACCTGGTGGGAAGAGCGCAGGGATCTGCTGGGCGTCGGGGCTGGATGGCGCCAGAGGGAGTTCCTGCGCCGATGGGTGCCGGTGGGGACCCTCCTCAAAGCTGGAGCCGTTTCTCCTGGAGCCCGGGGTCAGGGCAGCCGCCGCCGGGGAACGCACCTGGTGGGAAGAGCGCAGGGATCTGCCGATAAACTTTTTTTTAAATAGGGATTTATTTATTTTGCTTTTTTGGGTCACACCCGGCAATGCTCAGGTATTACTACTGGTGGTGCTCGGGGACCATATGGGATGCCAGGAATCGAACTTGAGTCAGCCACGTGCAAGGCAAATGCCCTACCTGCTTCGGGACTGTGGATAAATATTTTTATGTTGGCTAAAATTCTATTTTTAAACAACCAGCTTTAAGATGACTTGTGCCATTATTTTTTCTTTTCCTTTTTTGTTTTGTCTTTGTTTTGGGGACCACACCTTGAGATGCTCAGGGTTTACTCCTGGTGAAATAATTCAGAATTACACATGTGGATTTCGTGAGGAACCATATGGGATGTCAGAGATCAAATGTAGCTGTTTGTGTACGGTCCCTACCCCCTGTACTACCTCTCTGGGCCCTTTTTATTTTTATTTTTAAGCAAGATCCTCTCTGCACTCAGGGGTCAATTTTGGCAAGACTCAGAAGAGAATTTGTAGTGCCAGAGGTCGAACCCACCTCAGACCAGATATAAGGCAAGTGCCTTCAGTGCTTTTAAAAAGTATTTTTCCTTTGGGACTTCCATTCTTTCCATTCTTTTCATTTCCTTTGGGACTTCCATTCTACATGGAAGTGATCATTGATGTCAAAAAAGGGATTCGGCAGGGTGATACCATTTCACCAAAACTCTTCAGCTCCACCCTCAAGAACATCATGCAACAATTAGAATGGGAAGGAATGGGAGTGAAGATAGATGGTCGGCAACTACACCACCTCTGCTTCGCTGATGACATCGTTCTAATAACACCAAACATTAGCCAAGCAGCACAAATGCTGGCTCACTTTGACCGAGAATGTGGAAAGATAGGTCTACAGCTGAATCTAAAAGAAAACTATGTTTATGAAAAATGGACTAGTCCCAGAGGCCCCATTCACTCTCAATGGAACACACATCTCTGAATGCAGTAGTTATGTGTACCTAGGTCGAGAAGTCAACATGATGAACGACCTAAAACCTGAGCTGCGCAGGAGAAAGAGAGCAGCATGGAATGCCTTCAAAGGCATTGAAAAAATAGCTAAAAGGACAAAGAACCTCCGACTCCGGGCACATCTCTTTGACTCCACCGTTTTACCTGCATTAACATAAGCCTCAGAGACCTGGGCCCTACGAAAGCAGGATGAGAATGCTATTCGGGTCTCCCAGAGAGGAATCAAAAGAGCTATGCTTGGAATATCACGCCTCACTCAAGTGAGAGAAGGAATCCGGAGTTCTGACCTCCGTCGCTATTCCAGAATCAGGGACGTTGTCTCGTTTGCCAAGGCATCAAAAATCAGATGGGCTGGACATAAAATGCGATTTGGAGATGACCGCTGGACTAGAGCCATTACCGACTGGATCCCACGGGATGTCAAAAGATCACGTGGCAGCCCACCTACAAGATGGTCAGACTTCCTTGTCAAGACTCTGAAGGAATGGTTTGAGGCTCTTCATATTCCTGAATCAACCAGATGCCATTGGGCTACAGTGGCACATGATAGGGCCAAGTGGAAATGTTACTGCGCCTGCTTGAGCAAATCATTGAATAACGGGATTCAAGTGATCAAGTGATCAAGTGACTGGAGAGATGACACAGAGTTTAACATGAAAGGTGCAGCTGCAGGCTTTGTTTGAGTCCCAGCACCATATGGTCAGCTGAGCACTGACAGGCATGGTCCCTGAGTACACAAGCAAGGATGCTGAGCTCTGACAGGCATATTACCTGAGTACACAAGCAAGGTGTGGTCACTGAGCACTGACAGGTATGGTCCCTGAGCATACACAAGCAAGGTGTGTTCACTGAGCTCTGACAGGCATGGTCTCTGAGTACACATCAAGGTGTGGTCACTGAACAATGAGAGGCATGGTCACTGAGAACACGAACAAGATGTAGTCACTGAGCTCTGACAAGCATGGTCTCTGAGTACACAGCAAGGTGTAGTCACAGCACTGACAGACATGGTCCCTGAGTACAAAAGCAGGGTGTAGTCACTGAGGTCTAATAGGCATGATCCCTGAACAGAAACAAGGTATGGTCACTGAGCTCTGACTGACATGTTTGTTCCCTGAGTACACAAGCAAGGTTTGGTCACTGAGCACTGAAAGGCATGGTCTCTGAGTACACAAGTAAGGTGTGGTCACTGAGCTCTGTCAGGTATGGTCTCAGAGTACACAGCAAGGTGTGGCCACAGCACTGATAAACATGGCCCTGAGTACAGAAGCAAGGTGTGGTGTGCTAAGCTCTAACAGCATGGTCTCTGAGTACAGAAGCAAGGTGTGGTCACTGAGCTCTGACAGCATGGTCTCTGAGAACACAAGCAAGGTGTGGTCACTGAGCTCTGACAGCATGGTCTCTGAGTACACAAGCAAGGTGTGGTCACTGAGCTCTGACAGCATGGTCTCTGAGTACACAAGCAAGGTGTGGTCTCTGAGTGCCAAAGCAAGGTGTGGTTGTGGTGCTGTGACAGACTTGGTCTGAGTACACAAGCAAGGTGTTGTCTGCTGAGCTCTGACAGGCATGGTCTCTGAGTACATGGCAAGGTGTATTCACTGAGCTCTTATTGGCATGGTCTCTCATTACTAGCAAGGTGTGGTCACTGAGCACTGGCAGGCATGGTCCCTGAGTACACAAGCAAGATGTGGTTGCTCTGCTCTTATAGGCATGGTCTCTCATTATACAGCAAGGTGTGGTCACTGAGCACTGATAGGCATAATCCCTGAGTACATAAGCAAGGTGTGGTCGCTGAGCTCTGACAGGCATGGTCCCTGAGTACACAAACAAGATGTGGTCCTGAGCTCTGACAGGAATGGTCTCTGAGTACACAGAAAGGTGTGGTCGCTGAATTCTGACAGGAATGGTCTCAGTACACAGCAAGGTGTGGTCACTGAGCTTTGACTGGCATGGTCCCTGAGTACACTAGTAAGGTGTTTGCTGAACTCTGACAGGCATGGACCCTTAGTGTGCAAGCAAGGTGTTTGTACTGAGCATGGATGGCTGTGGTCCTAAACTCATACTCATATTCTTCCTTTTACTCTGCTTCCCCCACCCTGTTCTGAATTTCCATATACCTTTTAGAGAATATCTCACAATATAGCATTCTATTTTCCTGCAAATGCTTCAAATGCACTAAATGAACTGTAATTCTTAAAAATAATTTTCTAAGTGATCAAGTGATCAAGAGATCAATTTTCTAATAGATTTTATGCATAATTTTTGTTTGTGAGGATGAGAGTTTCTTTTTGGTACAAGATTGTGCAAAACATTTTGGCTGTTAATTCCGTAGGTGCCCAAATGAAAAATTCTTCTTGAAATATCACTGTATCGCTGTCTTCCCGTTCATCATCTATTTGCTAGAGCGGGCACCAGTAACATCTCCATATGTCCTGTCTCATGTAAGTAGAGCCCAAGTGCACCTGCTTGCTCCAGGAACATAAAGACCCTCAAACCATTCCATCAGGTCATGGGAATGAGGTCTATAATTGATACTGGTATTTGGCATATCAAATACGACATGGGTAGCTTGCCAGGCTCTGCCGTGGGGTAGCATACTCTTGTACTCATCTCAAAATCCAGCATTTATTGATGAACAGTGCGGCGCGTAGGGCTGCGCAGGCCGGGCTGTGATAGGCTGGTCTGCAGGGTGGAGTTCTGATGAGAAGGAAGTTCGGATGTGGAAAACGGAGGCCCTCATGGAGTCGGGGGTCATCTGGCTTGTTGTGAGGCTCTGGGCCGGATTAAAAAAAGACTGCTGCAGGGTGGATCTCAATGAGCTGTGATAGGCTGGTCTGGGATAGGCTGGTCTGCTTGGTGGAGTGCTGGGCCAGATTAAAAATGACTGGTGCAGGGTGGATCTCCATGAGCAGGGCTGTGACAGGCTTCTTGAGATGGTGAAGCAAATAAATGAACATACCCACAGACTGTAGAATCAGGAGAACTAGTCCACAATAAAAAGTCTGCCATAAGTAGGGTGGTGAGATGGGGAAGGCCCTTGAATGTAGTTAGGACAGAGAAGGACCATTCTGACACTGATAGAACTGAGCACTTTGGACAGAATCTAAGTGCTGATGTAGTAAAATGATATACACAATAACCTTTCAATAACAGTATTGCAAACCATAGTGCCTAAAGGACAAAGAAAGTGGGGAGAGGGAGGGAGGGAGGAAGAGAGAGATAGAGAAACAGAGAGAGACAGAGATAGAGACAAAGAGACAAAGGGAGACGCAGAATGAGAGGACAAAAAGAAGGAAACTTTCTGCCATGTCCTGCTGTTGGGGGGTGGGAGGTAGGGAAACTGGGGACATTAGTAGTGGGAAATGTACACTGGTGAAGGGATTAAGTGTTGGAACATTGTATGACTGAAATCTAATCATGAACAATTTCGTGACAGTACCTGATGGTAGTTCAATAAAAAAATAATTTTAACAGCTTTCCAAAGTGATAGCACAGTTAGGAGGGCATTTGCCTGGAACACGAGGACCCAAATTTGATCTCAGGCATCCCATATTGTATTCTGAGCTCCACCAGGAGTAATTCCTGAATGCAGACCCAAGAGTAACCTCTGGTATTGTCGGGAGTGACCTCCCCCCAAAAATATAAAAAACATCATACAGATTAGCCTGAGAAAAATGCTAAATTTAATTATCTAAGTATTTCATTTCTTACTTATGGGGAATTTACACTGCTTTCCATTCCACAGCAAATTGTACAGTCATGTGGTTAATGTCCTGAGCTAAAGGATGAGCTGGGAGACTGAGTGTTGGGAAGAGAAGGGAATTTTATGTGATGAGGAGGACAAAACCTTGCCCGCAGATGTTTGTCTTTCCTTAAGATACTTAGGCTTTTCTGATAACACACACACACACACACACACACACAACTATTTCTGCACATGGCTCTGAATCTAAGAAATCTGAATTTTTTAGGGGGGACATCCAGTGGAACTGAAGTAAGGTATTTGTGCAAGGGATAGGAGTCTGCATAGTATTGCTCTGCAGGGAATAGTTCAGGGAACAGCAAGGTCATGCCCAACACGCTGAAGTGAGGTGGACATACATACAGTGCCCAATATAGAACTCAGGTCCCATGCATGCCAGGATCTATTTTCTGGTTGATAGGTAAATTTCGTATTATAGACATTAAAGTAAAAAGAGCTTAGAAGACTTAGAAATCTTTTCTAAGCTTAGAAGCTTAGAAAAAGAGCTTAGAAGACAAAATGAAATGCAAAACATTTATGCACTGTTTCTCAAAATAGATTTGCAGTTTGCTAAGGTAGATTCCTAAATTTTAATTTAATTTAAAGGTTACAGAACAAATAACATTTTCCATTTTCCAATCATTGCTAGAAATATAGATATTAATTGTTTTGACCTTAGAAAATACTTCCCATCTCAATAAAGTTGAAATTGTGAAGTTTTCTATCACCTTGCCTCCTTTCAGGGGGTTCCTATGAAAAATCATTAACTCTCAGGGAGCAGATCAAGATTTCTGAAAAGCCAGAGAAGCTTCTAGAGACAATCAGTTCATGAGCAAATCTATTAGGAAATATACCTATGGCATAGCTATATTTTTTAATTTTTGTTTATTTTTATTTATTTTTGTTTATTTCTTTATTTTTATTTTGTTAGGCTATGAAAAGAATATCACTGTATCACTATCTTCCCGTTCATCATCGATTTGCTTGAGTGGGCACCAGTAACATCTCCATATGACCTGTCTCATGCAAGTAGAGCCTAAGAGCACCTGCTTGCTCCAGGAACATAAAGAGCCTCAAACCATTCCATCAGGTCATGGGAATGAGGTCTATAATTGTTACTGGTATTTGGCATGTCAAATACGACACGGGTAGCTTGCCAGGCTCTGCCATGCAGGTATCATACTCTTGTAATCATCTCAAAATCCAGCATTTATTGATGAACTGCTCGGCCGCTTGCGAGCCGGGCAGTGATAGGCTGGTCTACTGGGTGGAGTTCTGATGAGGGGGAAGTCCGGATGTGAAAAATGGAGGCCCTCATGGAGCGGGGGTTGTCTGCCTTGTTGTGAGGCTCTGCTGGGGTGGCGGGCCAGGGCTAGAACCTGCAAACCTTCCCGGCGCCTCATGAGTGGCTGGGCACAGGGAGAGCCAGTAGCAGGTCTGTCCCATGTCTGTGAGTCATATATACAATATACAATTTCCCTCAAAGAATATAATTTCCCTCAAAAATTATAGAACGTGGTCCAGAGCGATAGCACAGTGGGTAAGGCATTTGACTTGCACGAGACCAACCCCCGGTTCGATTCCCAGCATCCCATATGGTCCCCTAGGCACCACCAGGAGTAACCCCTGAGCATTGCCGGGTGTGACCCAAAAAAGAAAAAAAATATATGGAACGTGATCCACTAGAATAAGAAATGCTACATGTAAGAAACTATGTTTCTTCTTCAAGCATGTGCTTCAAAAAGCACTGCCTCACTTTCATTATCAGAATCTTATCACACACGCCTGATCAGAAAATCCATCTAGAACTTTGTTGCATCAGTAAATATTCACTTTTATGGTGGAGATTCAGAAAATATTTTGAAACGTGAAGGTAAAGACAGTTCGCCCAGTGGTTTGGCATTACACTGGCACCAGACATATTTTCACAGTCTAATGTTTAAGGCCTGAATGGTTGATTATTGAATGGCTGTATGTTAAATACAGAAATGACTGATATACAATTTAAGCTTAAAAGCATTTAGTAGTTAAAGGATGACAGGCCAAGTACATGAACATTTGAAAATATCAAATGTCAGAGAATTAGAGAAATTTTTTAAAGGGGAAAGTATTTTATTTTTTAAAATATTTTATTATAAGACCATGAGATTTGCAATTACAAAGATATTCATGTTCAGGTTTCGGTCATACAGTGTTCCAGCACCCATCCCCCATCAGTGCCCATTTCCCACCACCAATAACCCCAATTCCTCCCCCTCTCATAGCCTGCCTCTATGGCAGGCTCTTTTTCTCCTCTCTCTCTCTCTCTCTCTCTCTCTCCTTAAAGTGTATATTTTAAAATTTTTTATTTTACTTTTTTTAACAATTACAAAAATGTTCATGTTTGGGTTTCAGCCTTACAGTGTTCAGCACTTATCCCTCCACCAGTGCCCATTTATGAACTTTAAAAAAAATTAATATTTTTATTATACCACTGTGAGATACACAATTACAAAGATGTTCATATTTGGGTTATGTGTTGCAGCACCCATCCCTCCACTAGTGCCCATTTCCCACCACCAATGTCCCCGATTCCCTCCCCTCTCCCCTAGTCTGCCTCTATGGCAGGTTTATTAATTAGATGAACTTTTATTAAAACGCTTGGCATCATAGATTTAGTAACATTTTAGATGGTGTTTTGTAAGTTTTCTTTCTGGATCTATATCAATAGTGCATACCTCATTTTCCTTTTTCATCCCTATGCTTAGATCATTGCCCTAACTGAGATCCCTTTCTTTCTAAGTCAGACAGAGTGAACCCACAAAGCAGAATCTTCAGACTCTTGACTTGGCTTGTTTTGCAAGATCTGGGCTTCAATATCCAAAGGCTTATGGTTTACATGAATAGATTCATTCCCTTTGCCTCCTCAGAACTAGAAAAGACAGAAAGAAGACATCAAGAAACATGGTTCCACCTTCTGCTCTTGGACTAACAATTCTTTGAGGACATTTGGACACAGCATCCTGTGTTAGGTAAGGCCCCTTTAAGAGGTAAAGGGATGGGCCAGTATTCTGATTAAAGGAATATAAAACAATTGGGGAAGTCAGTGGAGGCTGGGTTTGGAGAGAGTTCGAGGAGGAGAAAGTCTGGACTTGTCTAAGAGGAGTGTTTGGAGAGAGTTTGGAAAGACTCTTGGAAGAAGTTTTTGGAAAAGAGTTTAAGGGAGATAGTTTGCTAGCAGGGGGTGAGAAATGAGAGAGTGGGGGGGCCTGCTGGACGATTTGCTGGGAGAATTCCATTGGGCCTGCCTGCTTGGGAAACTGCTGGGAGAGAAAGAGAGGTTCTTGGGCTAAGGTGGAATGAAGAAACAAATAGAAGAAATAATAAAGGAAGAATTTAGAGAGCCTGTGAACTGGTTCCTGTACCTGCCAGTTAGGGGAATGGTCATTGGCCTTAGCAGTTACTGGGCCTTCACTGACCCCAATATACTGTCAATCAATCACAGCTGGACACTGACAGTCCTGGGAAGGGGCCCATGAAAAAGATGGAGGAAGATGCATCTCTCTTGTTCTTTTGTCTTCCTATAGGCTGAATCCTTAAGCCGCTTTCTCTGAAGGCACCTTTGAAACCCACCACCCCCTTTTCATCCAAATAGCCCAGAACAATAAGAAATGAGAACTAGGTCAGTATGTTCTGAAGATTATTTACCAGTTTTTTCTTTAATTTGGCAGAAAGACATATAAAATCATATATGAATTCTATGAGCTGAAATTCTTATTTTTTTTGCTTTTTGGGTCACACCCGGTGATGCTCAGGGGTTACTCCTGGCTCTGCACTCAGGAATTACTCCTAATGGTGCTCGGGGACCATATGGGATGCCGGGATCGAACCCGGCCGGCACAGGAAGGCCACGTGCAAGGCAAACGCCCTACCCGCTGGGGTATCGCTCCGGCCCATATGAGCTGAAATACTTAAAGGCAAAACAGTATTGAGTCTAGGCACAAATCTGTTTTAGAATACCTTTGAGTAGAAGTTACCAAAGCTGCTAGTCTGTCTGGTGGCTATTTGTCTGCATTTGGATGGAACAGACTTCCTGAACCAAAGAGCAGGCGAAATACTAATCTTGAGTGTCTGTTACAATATGGTGTTCATGAGGACCTATAGGTCTTCAGGACCTATAACTGAAGAATTAACACACCTTCACTTGGAGGTTGTGCTAATATTTATGACTTTTTCCAATTATTGAGAACTGAGTAACACCATTCATTTATTGACTTAATAAATGATTATGGGCATCCGGAGGGAAAAATGGATGTTAAATGCAAAATGAATGTTTTCTGTCCTAAGGAGTAACACTGTTTATACTTTGCAAAAAGTTTTACTTAACATTTTATGATACAAATAACAATATATCTGACAGGAGTCAGTTCAAGTGGGACTCATCTGTACCTCTACAGGACCACTCATGATGACCATCTGAGGATCCCAGAGCCTGTCCACGATCAAGGGCCAGTAAAATGTGATGTCCTCAGTTCTGCATCAATGGATTAAATGGTAACTGCACACACCTTGCCAGCCTCCTAGGTGGCACCTCCCATGAGACACCCGGGTAACAGTAGAAAACACCCTGACTGTCTAGTGTTGCTCTTTTCCCTTCCCCCTGTGGTCTCTTCTGTTGTGCGCTATTGCTACTAATCCTTTTGACTTTTAAAGTTGAAACTTAAGGTGCTATGATTGATAAAGATGCCCATGATTGAGTTTAAGGCATATACTGTCCTAACACCAATCCCAATACCAGAATCAAAAGTTGTTCTCCACCAATGTTCCCAGATTCCCTTCTACTTCTCGGCCTACCTCCTTAACAGGGAGTGTAATCTATTTATTCGTTTATTTTTATTGGATCACCATGAAGTGGCCTATTATAAAGCTGCTCATGTTTGGGTTTCAATCACACCATGTTCCAATCCCATCCCTCCACCAGCACACATTTCCCAACACTAATATCCCCAGTTTTCCTCCCCCAATCAGCCTCTATGACAGGCAACCCCCTCTCTCTCTCTCCTTTTGTGCACTGTGGTCTTCAATACCAACATGCATGTCCCTTTATCTATTTTCAATACTCAGTTCTAGTCTAGCATTACTATTTCTATTATTGTCTCTATCTTACCTACCTACTCTTACCTATTACACTGCCACCAACCCCCACCCCCAACACACCTGTGGCAGATTCCGAGTTTGCTTTATTTTTAATAGAAGGTTTAAATTTGATTGTTTTAGTTTGGGTCTCATGCCTGTTGACTCTTTAGTTTAGCTGTATAGATGTAGCATCTTCAGATATATAGATATACCACCCTTTATACCACCCTTGTGCCAAAGCCTACCCATCCTTGTCCCTGCTATATTGCAGCCTCTTCTTAGTTTCCTCACTTTTAATGAATAAAACGAAGCCTGTTTCTGGTGTTTCTGATTTTGATTTTGTTTTAGGTCTGAACTAGTGTTCCGGTTTCTTCTTTGTTGTTGATCACTTCTAGCTTGGTTCTCAAAAGTCCAGCTCTCCGATTGCAGAGGACTTGAACCCTAGACAGAGGACCCAGGGGGAGATACACAGGGTACCCCAAGCGGCATGCTGCTCTGCTCTGGCAAGACAGTCTGCATTTGGGGTGCCATCCAAAGGAAAAGGAAGAAATTCTTTCCTGTGGATTCTGTTTCTGGCACATGCTCTATTCTGGCTTCAGCACTCAGGGCAGGTCCCTAAATTTACACAGTTTGTGAGGCACCAGCATGACATGCAAGTAAATTCCACAGCCAACAGCAGCTCCTTTTCCTGTAGCCAGACCTCACTGGTGGCCTTCATCTCCCCAAAGGAGTACGAGCCAGCACCAAGGCTACAGCCAAATCATTATCAGGACTGCCCTGGCAGCTTTGCTAAAGAGCCAAGGAGCCCCTGCTTGTCCCATTTATCGCCTCATCAGCTCCCTGGGGCCCCAGGCAAACACAGCCTTCCCTCTCAAGGAAATAATGCTACTCTTGTCATGCAAACCCCCCCCAGCCCCCCAGGGAGGAACCCAGAAGCTTCCTGGAATCACTTTGAGAACAGCTGTCCCCAATTCCTTCTGCAAAGTAGTGTGAACCAGTGGGCCAGGCTGTGCTCAGGTGGGCAAACAGTACTTAAGAAGGGAGAGACACAGGACCAGGTGTGTATTGACCCCTCAGGAAGTGTCCAGGTTCCCTGCTGCTCACTGGCATGCAGATGCAGATTTCCTCCCTGTCAGACCTAGCTGGAGACTTTCAAGAGCTTCACACCAGGGACCAAGGTCTTCCAGAGGACTCTCTTTGCCTTTTCAGGAGGATGACTGAAGTTTGGCTGAGATTTTTATGGAAAAGCCTCTTCTTTTTGGTGGAGTGAGGGTGTTGGGAAAGAAGATCAAGGCTTTTGTGATCACGTACATGTAAGGACCATTTCTCCTGGCACTCGAGTCCTA
This sequence comes from Cryptotis parvus, assembly GCA_021461705.1. Classification (NCBI taxonomy): domain Eukaryota; kingdom Metazoa; phylum Chordata; class Mammalia; order Eulipotyphla; family Soricidae; genus Cryptotis; species Cryptotis parvus. Next base: position 85,745 of record JAJIBD010000600.1, on the reverse strand, counting down.
GTGACAGGTTTCTGCTCTGTTCCTTGTCGTCTTAAATCACATATTCCTTACATACAAAACAGAACAAAGCAAAATCTCTTCTACGTTATGCTCCTACTTGGAAAATCCCATTATAGATCTTTTTATCGGGGAATCAAAGCTGAAGCTGATTCCCCAGTCAGACCTATTGGGCTTGCAGGCCACACCCCAGTGCCACATCATCAGAGAAATCTCTCCTACCCGCACACAGGTACATAAAGTGGGACCAAATCTCATTTGCCAGTTTCTTGTTCCTGATGCCATGTCAGGTGCTGAACGCTAAAGTGTCTCTGTGTTTGAATCCTTCTTCTGCTCATACATATAAAAATAAAAGACTTTCACAGTTATATTTCTGCCACTAGGTTCACACATCCTAAGCTCAAATTTTTCTTGTGGAAACTCTCTGACCCCTATTTCCTGCTTTGAAATAATCACACTTTATTCCTTCATTAAATGCTAATATGTCTTACCTTCTCTTGACAGATTTTCTAATAATTATTCCTATGTAGCCATACTATCAAAAGTACTACTATGCTAATAAAATATATAACTATATAGTATTTACAGTATTAAAAACCCAGTGTTTTATTCTCACAGATGTTTTCATTTATTTTTGCATCAAATTATCAAGTAATCATCTGTTTAACAATTCAATAAAACAATATAATAAGTTAAATTTTTTAAATTATGCTTTCATTTTCTGGTTTTTTTTTTTTTTTTTGCTTTTTGGGTCATACCTAGTGATGCTCAGGGGTTACTCCTGGCTCTTCGCTCAGGAGCTACTCCTGGTGGTGCTCACTGGACCATATGGGATGCCAGGGATTGAACCTGGATTGGCCGCTTGCAAGGTAAACACTTTACCGCGCTGTGATATCACTCCAGCCCCTCATTTTTTGGTTTTTGAATGCTAGAAAACAATATAAATATGCACATATATATGATGTAGTATAATATACAAGCTAATAAGTGCTTGGTTGTTCACATTCTTCTTATATTGTATTTTTTATTCAAATATTCAACTAAATTCAAAAATAAACTTCTAGAGACATTATAATTCATTTTTTTTTTGCAACTCCTACTTATTATTAATTTCAAGCCTATAGTACAGTAAGACTAGTATAGATTCTGTTTTTAATTCTGTTTTTAATTCTGTTTCCAACTTGGTTTTATATGGGAAGGAACTTTGACAATCAGATTTCCTACCCAACATTTCATGACTACATCAGTAAACCCCATGTCTTAATGCAACATAATCTGTCCTGTGGTGCTATTAACATGCTATTTGTGTGCGTGTGTGTGTGTGTGTGTGTGTGTGTGTGTGAGAATGGGTGCATATGCATGGGATGTGGGGGGTCGTGGAGAATCCTTCATTGATGGAAACGAATCAAATTATTGCATTTCTCATGTTTCCTTGGTAGTTAGATATGACCAAGTTTCACTTATGAAATAGAAGCAGAGGAGACAGATACAGATTTTTGGACCAACTGCATTAAGCTCTTTTATGCAAAATTTTTATTTTCTTCTGCATATCAGTAGAATGTCAGCAACCAGGTGGTCTTAATAAGCTGTATGTTGTATCACTTTAGTATGACAGAAACACAAATCAAAGTGAAAATGAAGTATCAACTCTCATACCAGTGAGAATTACATGCATCAAAATAATTGATAAGAGTTAGGATTATGGTGAAAAATAAGCCATTCACTATTGAGGGATGTCACCAGGTCCAGTCTCCATGGAAACAAATATGGAGATTTCTCAAAAGTAAGAATGGAATTCCAATTTGAAACAGCTATCCCATTTCTAGGTATCTGCCCTTCAAAAAATATCCATTAGAAAAAATATATACACATATAAAATCATTTCATCTCTTAGCACAAGAGCCAAGATATGGAAGAAGCCCAAATGTCCAACAACAGATGAATGGATAAAGAAATTATGATATATATTGAAATAACACGCAGCTTAGCACTTGGCTTAGTCGCATGTTATTCAGCCAAGTGCTTAATCTCTAAGCACTTGGCTGTGAATAGAGATTATTCCTAGGTGAGGCTCAGGGATCATATATGTACTGAGGAGTTAACCCTTGTAGACCTTGTAATAGGCAATTTTTATTAAATATTTTATTTTTTATTATACCACCATTATGTATGCAATTACAAAACTATTCATGATAAGGTATCAATCATACAGTGTTCAGCACCAATCCCTCCACCAGTGCACATTTTCCACCTCCAATGTCCCCAGATTCACTCCTGGTTCCCTCACCCTGTCTCTATGGGCAAGCACTTTGCCTCCACTCTCTCTCTCTCTCTCTCTCTCTCTCTCTCTCTCTCTCTCTCTCTTTCTCTCTCTCTCTCTGCTCTCTCTCTCCTTCCTCTTGCACATTGTGGCTTGCATTATGTATATTTAAGGGTTATCATGTATATCCCTTTGCCTACATACAATGCTCAGTTCTAGGCTGGTATTACCATTTCCAACAATTATTAGCCTGCTGGTCTCTTCTCTGTCTTACCTAACCTCTGACTCCCACACACTTGCAGTAGATTCTAACCACTGACAAGACCTCCTGCTCCATGTTTTGCCTGGTCTTGGATACTAGTATCATACTATTTTTTATATTCCACAAATGAGTGTAATCATTCTATATCTATCCTTTTTCCTCTGGCTAATTTAACTCAGCATGATCCTATCACGTTCATCCATTTATAGGCAAATTTCATAACTTCATTTTTCCTAACAGCTGCATAGAATTCCACTGTGTAGATGTACCAGAGTTTTTTTTTATCCACTTATCTGTTCTTGGGCACTCTGGTTGTTCTCAGATACTGGGTATTGTGAATAGAGCTGCTATGAACATAGAGTGCAGACAATGTTTCTGCTGAGTGTTATTGGCCTCCCAGGGTATATTCCCAGGAGTGGTATGGCTGGGTCAAATCGAACTCAATTTTTTAGTCTTTGGAGAAATGTTCATATTGTTTTCTAGAAAGGATGTATCAGTCAACATTCTCACCAACAATGGATGAGAGTCCCTTTCTCCCCCCATCCACACCAACACTTGTTGTTCTTGCTCTTTTGGATATGTGTCAGTCTCTGTGATGTGAATGATATCTTATTGTTTTGATTTGCATCTTCCTGAGGATTAGTGATGATGAGCAATTTTTTTCATATGCCTTTTGGCCATTTGAGTATCTTCTTTGAGGAAATTTCTGTTCATTTCTTCTCACCAGTTTTTGATGGGTTGGCCATTTTCTTCTTGTAAAGTGTCTTGTATATTTTGGATAGTAATCCCTTATCATATGGGCATCAGAGTGAATATTCTTTCCCACTTGGCGGGCTGTCTTTGTATCTTGGTCACCTTTCTTTTGAGGTGAAGATGCTTTTGAGTTTCATGTAGCCCCAGATATTTATCTTTGCCCTCACTAGCTTTTTCAGTGGTGTTTCATCTTTGAAGATGCCTTTAGCTTCAACATCATGGAGGATTTTGAAAAGGCAATGTCTTACTTGCTGTACTGTCCCTATGGCACTTTTAGAGAATATTAAAAGAATGTTTTTATCAAATCTCCTTCCCTGCAAATACTTTTTTATTGCAGGATTTTAAAAAACAATACATATTGTTTTATATATTAAATATATATTGCATGTATATTTGAATCACCATGAGATATACAGTAACAAAATTATTTATAATTAGTTTTAGTCATACAATGTTCCATCACCCATCCTTTCACTGGTACATTTCCCTCTACCATTGTCCAGTCTTCCCCCTACCCAGAGCCCACCCTGCTCCTGCAGCCTGCTTCTATGGCAATTTTTTTTATCTCTCTTTTCCTTTCTCTCTATCTCTCATTTTACACTTAGGTACTGTTATTGGCAATAATGTACTGAAAAGGAAAAGAGCATGTCACTCCATTCAGCACTCATAATTTTTTGTCTAGAGTGATGAAGTGATCTTTTCTATCATTGTATTAGTGATTCCTTTTCTGACCTAACTGCCTCCCCTTGCCCCTTTTAAAAAATATTTTATTATACCACCATGAGATATACAATTACAAAGATATGCATGTTTGGGTTTTGGTCATTCATCCCCTTGCCCCTTTGTGACAAGGTCTGTACCATGGACTAATCCTCCTGACCCTTGTTTCTACCGTCATTGACTATTATTCACATACTTTATTAGTGGATATTTTTTTTCTACATTCTGCAAATGGGTAGAAGAGTATAATGCTGGGTGAAATGAGTCAGATTGAGAGGTACTTCAGAACGTTCAACATGCTTTTGTGTTTTCTTAAGGGAAGGTGATACTGTAGGCAGGAGTCATTTCTGGAATTGACTCCTGTGATAGCAAAGCATGTTATCACATGTCTCATGGAGGACCATAGTAAAATTTGGGGGTTGGTGAGCTGGACAACAAGTGAATGCTTCCATAAATGATGCTTTTCTAAGCTTTCCTAAATTAGAGGTGTCACTATATCATCTATCACTCTAAGTCCAGGACTGTAATATGGACTAACAGATGGTAGGAGATAACAAAAGAGTTCTAAAAGCTTTGGAAAGTACTTACATCTAACATTTATGCCAGTGTACTAATGCCTGTCATATTATCTTTCAGTCAGGCTTGAGAACTGCTAAGAAATTATTTCAGCATAATAGTATTACATATTCTCATAAAAATGTGTTTTTAAATTCTGAAGCTAATAAATTTAAAACACATCTTTCAATCAGGTTTGAGAACTGCTAAGAAATTATTTCAGAATAATAGCATTATGTCCTCTCATAAAGATGTGTTTTTAAATTCTGAATCTAATGTTTAAACCATTAGAGGACATTATTCAGAAACTTATTGTTGAATTGTACTAAAAGGCACAAAGTTCCCATATAGGATGTTCTAAGAAGACCCCCGAGCAATTGAAGGAAAATATCCTGTGTGAGTGTATGTGTTTTGTAGTGTTTTGTGAGATACCCATGGAATTCCCCATTTAGAAATTAGAAAACATGCTAAGTAGAGGTACAAGTCTTGGCTTAACTGGAGATTTATTTAACTATATTATTTTACTCAGAATTTGACCAAATTATTAAAAACTTGCTGAAGGATAATTATCATTGCTCTATGGATGGTAGAGATGCAAGGGCAAGGAATGGTAAAAGACAGATTCCATGCTCTCTTCTGCTTTGCTTTCATCCCAGTCCCTCATGTTCCCCAAGTCTGTTCTCAGAAATGCTAGCTCTTTGATGGAGATCTCATCATAAAAGCTTTAGTGATGAACTCATTCACATTGGCAATAGAACTCCAGCCCTTCTATTGACCCCAAAGGCCAATAGAGTTTCCAACTTTTAATCATGCAAATAGAAATATCATCGCTTAAAAACTCAGTAGACGAAATGAAAAACACATTCAGGGCTCTGAATAGTAGGATGACAGCAGCGGAAGAGAGAATCAGTGAGACTGAAGATGAGCTGCAGAAAGCACTCAGAGATCTACATAAGATGGAAAAATACCAGATAATGGATCAGCAACTAAACAGAGAACAATGGGATGAAGCCAGGCGTAACAACATAAGAATCTTCGGAGTCCCAGAGGGACAGGAAAGTAACCCCAAGGAAATGAAAACAGTTAAAAACATCCTGGCTGAAAAGTTCCCCGAGTTAAAGGACGAAGGCATCCAGACCCAGGAAGCCCGACACATACCTGCAAGAAGAGACCCCAATAGAAAGACCCCAAGACACATCCTAGTCAAAGTAATGGATGCCATAGACAGAGACATAATTCTTCAGACAGCAAGATCAAAGAAGGAAATTGTATACAAAGGAGCAACCATTCGACTTTCAGCAGACTTCTCAGAAGACACCCTCCAAGCCCGAAGGCAAGGGTGGGATATAGTAAAAAACTTAATGAAATGAATGCCTCAGCAAGAATTCTTTATCCGGCTAAACTCTCGCTCAGATTTGAAGGACAGATATACAACTTCTTGGATAAACAACAGCTTAGGAACTTTGTAAAATCAAAACCAACCTTAAAAGAAGGACTGAAAGATCTAATATAAGACGAGACATAACCCAAAAAGAACAACCAACCTATTCAGAAAGATGGCACAAAAATCCCATAACAATAATCTCTCTCAATGTCAATGGTCTAAATGCACCAGTTAAGAGACACAGAGTGGCAAAATGGATCACAAAATTGAATCCGACATTCTTCTGCCTTCAAGAAACACACCTGAACAATCGGAGCAAAGACAGGCTCAAAATAAAAGGCTGGAAAACAATCCTTGATTCAGACAACCCATCCAAAAAAGGCTGGGGTAGCCATACTGGTATCTGACAACATAGACTTCAGGCTGAAGAAGGTCAGAAGGGACAGTGAAGGTCACTTCTTAATAGTCAAGGGATGCATATATCAGGAAGAAATCACGCTATTAAATTAAACATATATGCAGCCAACGGGGGCCAGCAAAATACCTAAAACAACTACTAATAGACTTCAAAGAAGACATTGACAGCAACACAATTGTAGTTGGAGACTTCAACACTGCTCTATCAACCCTGGATAGATCAACAAGATTGAAACTTACCAAGGAAATACTGGCCCTTAAAGAAGAGATGGAAGAAAGAGGGCTGGTAGACATATACAGGGCATTTCATCCCCAAAAAGCTGAATACACTTTCTTCTCCAGTGCACATGGAACATACTCCAAAATAGATCACATGCTGAGCCATAAATCATACCTCCATAAAATCAAGAAGATAGAATTGTGCCAACTATTTTTTCAGACCATAAGGCACTGAAAATAGAAGTTAATTGTACACAAAAACGGAGACCAATACCAAGTACCTGGAAACTAAACAGCTCACTGCTGAACAACCAGCAAGTCATAAAAGAAATCAAAGAGGAAATCCAAAGATTCCTGGAAACAAATGAGACTGAAGACACGAATTACCAGAACTTGTGGGATACAGCAAAAGCAGTGTTAAGAAGCAAGTTCATAGCTCTTCAAGCATTCATCAGAAAAGAAGAAAAGGCCATCATAAACAGCCTGACTTCACAACTTAAGATCTTAGAGAGTGATCAACAAAAGGAGCCCAACCCAAGCAGAAAGAAAGAAATAATAAAACTTAGAGCAGAAATCAATGAGATGGAATGTTAAAAAACAATCCAGAAGATCAACGAAACCAAAAGCTGGTTGTTTGAAAAAATAAACAAGATTGACAAACCACTTGCAAGACTTGTAAGAAAAGGAAAAGAGAGAACCCAAATAAATAGAATCAGAAATGAAAACGGGGACATCACAACAGAAACCACAGAAATTCAAAAGATCATCAGAGACTACTATGAGAGCCTGTATGCCACAAAAGAAGAAAACCTAGAAGAAATGGACAAATTCCTGAATTCCTATAGCTTCCCAAGTCTGCAACAAGAAGATTTGGAATACCTCAACAAACCTATTTCCATAGAGGAAATAGTATCGGTAATCAAAAGTCTCCCCAAACACAAAAGCCCATGTCCAGATGGATTCATCAGTGAATTCTACAAAACCTTTAAAGAGGACCTACTCCCAATTCTTTTAAAGCTCTTCCGGCAAATTGGAGAAACAGAAACACTCCCAAATAGCTTTTATGAGGCACATATCACCCTGATACCCAAAGCAGACGAAGATGCCACAAAAAAGGAAAACTACAGACCAATCTCCCTGATGAATACAGATGCTAAGATCTTCAACAAAATACTAGCAAATAGAATCCAAAGAGTCATCAAAAAGATTATACACCATGACCAAGTGGGATTCATCCCGGGAATGCAAGGATGGTTCAACATCCGCAAGCCAATCAACATAATACATTATATCAACAAAAAAGAAAAATAAAAACCATATGATCATATCAATAGATGCAGAGAAGGCATTTGACCAGATTCAACACCTGTTCATGATGAAAGCTCCTCGTAAAATGGGGATTGAAGAAACCTTCCTCAAGATAATCCAGGCCATCTACTACAAGCCCACAGCGAGCATCATTCTCAATGGGGAAAAACTGAAAGCCTTCCCCTTAAGATCAGGGACAAGACAAGGCTGCCCACTCTCACCACTTCTATTCAATATAGTACTGGAAGTACTTGCCATAGCAATCAGGGAAGAAAAAAGACATTAAGGGCATCCAGATAGGAAGGGAAGAAGCCAAGTTATCACTATTTGCAGATGACATGATATTATACCTGGAAAACCAGAAACTCTCTACCAAGAGGCTCCTAGAAATAATACATTCCTATAGCAGAGTAGCAGGGTACAAAATCAATACCTAAAAGTCAATGGCCTTCCTATATGCAAACAGCGAAAGAGAAGAAAGGGACATTAAAGAAACTATCCCATTCACAATTGCGCCGCAGAAAATCAAATACCTAGGAATCAGTTTGACAAAGAATGTAAAGGATCTCTATAAAGAAAACTACAAAACGTTACTTCAGGAAATAAAAGAAGACCTGAGGAAATGGAGACATATTCCCTGCTCATGGATCGGAAGGATTAACATTATCAAAATGGTAATACTCCCTAGAGCTTTATACAGATTCAATGTGGTCCCTATAAAGATACCCATGATGTTCTTCAAAGAAATTGAACAAACACTCCTGAAATTTGTATGGAATAATAAAACTCCACGAATAGCTAAAACAATCCTCGGGAAAAAAAAGATGGGAGGTATCACTCTCCCCAACCTCAAGCTCTACTACAGAGCAGTTGTAATTAAGACAGTGTGGTATTGGTATAGAGACAGACCTGTAGACCTATGGAATAGAACTGAGTACCCTGAAACACATTCTCAAATATACAACCACTTAATCTTTGATAAAGGAGCAAAAAATATTAAGTGGAGCAAAGAAAGCCTCTTCAACAAATGGTGCTGGGAAAACCGGGCAGCTACATGTAAAATAATGAACTTAGATCTCCTTCTAACGCCATGCACAAAAGTCAGATCAAAATGGATTCTAGATCTCAACATCAGGCATGAATCTATAAGGTACATCGAAGAAAACATAGGAGAAACGCTCTACGACATTGAAACGAAAAGTATCTTTAAAGACAACACACCACTGACCAAGAAAATGGAAGCAAAGATAAACAAATGGGATTATATAAAACTAAAAAAAATATATGTACATATTAAGATACCAATATCCAAGGTCAAGTGAAACATATATCAGGAGGTCTTGTCAGAGGTGGAAATTATCACAAACGTGTGGGAGTCAGAGGTTAGGTAAAACAGAAAATGGAACAGTGTGTTAACAATTGTCGAGGGTACTAATGCCAACCTAGAACTGAGCATTAAATAGAGGCAAAAAGATACACATGACAACCCTTTAATGTATTATCTGTATCCATAGTCTGGAGGGGAAGGAAAAGAGAAAGAGAGAGAAAGGGAAAGAAATAAAGAACCTGCCATGGAGCTGGGCTGGGGAGGTGGGAGGGAGCTGGGGACGTTGGTGGTGGGAGATGGGCACCGGTGGCGGGATGGGTGCTGGAACACTGTATGACCAAAACCCAAATATGAACTTTTTAATTGTATATCTTTGTAATTGTAAAAATAAAAAATTAAAAAAAAAACTAAAAAGCTTCTGCACCTCAAAATAAACGGTGACCAATATACAAAGACAATCCACAGAGTGGGAAAGGATATTCACCCAATACCCATCTGACAAGGGGTTAATATCCAGGATATATCAGGCACTGGTAGCACTCCACAAGAAAAAAACAGCCAACCCCATCAAAAAATGGGGAGAAGAAATGAACAGAAGCTTCCAAAAAGAAGAAATTCGAATGGCCAAAAGGCATATGAAAAAGTGTTCTTCATCTTTAATCATCAGGGAGATGCAAATCAAAACAACAATGAGGTACCATCTCACACCACAGAGACTGGCACACATCCAAAACAGCAAGAACAACCGGTGCTGGCGTGGATGTGGGGAAAAAGGGACTCTGATCCACTGTTGGTGGGAGTGCCGACTGGTCCAGCTCTTTTGGAAAACAATATGGGCATTCCTCCGAAAACTAGATATTGAGCTCCCATTTGATCCAGCAATAGCACTCCTGAGAATATACCCTAGAGACCGGAAAACACATAGCAGAAACACTATCTGTACTTCTTTATTCATCTCTGCGCTATTCACTATAGCTAGAATCTGGAAACAACCTAAATGCCCGAGAACAGAGGACTGGCTAAAGAAACTGTGGTTCATCTACACTATGGAATACTATGCAGCTGTCAGAAAAGATGAAATTATGAAATTTACCTGCAAATGGATGGACATGGAGACTATCATGCTGAGTGAAATTAGTCAGAAGAAAAAGGACAGATATAGAATGACTGCATTCATTAATACGACATAAATAGATACCAGTGTTTTACTAAATGTGGGAAATGGTAATGGCAGATTAAAACTCACCATTGAATATACACAAAGAGACTTAAGTGATAAACTCTAAATACCTGCAGGGCTAGCCACAATGTGTAAAATAAGAGGAAGAGAGATGCAGAGACAGAGAGAGAGACAGAGAGAGAAAGAGAAGAAACTGGGGTACCTGCTATTAAGGCAGCATGGGGGTGGTTGGGAGGGGTGGGGTACATTCGTGGTGGAAATGGGGCACTGGTGGAGGGATGGTTGCTGGTATACTGTATTACCAAGAACCAATTATGAACACCTTTGTAATTGTATGTTTCACTGTGGCATAATAAAAAAAAATGTAAAAAACCAAAAAAAAAAAAAGAGCAAGGACAACAAGTGCTGGCATGTATGTGAGAGAAAGGGACTAAAGAAAAAAAAAGAAACTCATTCACGGGGCCGCAGTGATAACCCAGCGGGTAGGGCGTTTGCCTTGCACGTGGCTGGCCTGTGCCGGCATCCCATATGGTCCCCCAAGCACCGCCAGGAGTAATTCCTGAGTGTAGAGCCAGGAGTAACCCCTGAGCATCGCCGGGTGTGACCCAAAAAGCAAAAAAAAAAAAAAAAAAAAAAAAAGAAAGAAACTCATTCACAGGTCTTGATCCACAGATTTTATATATAAATCTCCAGAGAGATCAACAAGTGGCAGATATACTCACAGTCCACCAGGCTGTTCATCTAGGGCACCTTAGATGGGGAAATGTTTTGGTCTGACTTGTCCAAGCAGAGCCCTAGCAGCTGAAAAAAACTCCACACCTCACAAATGCCACTATTTAAAGACCAGATTCCACTGTTCAGATGAGCTCCTCTCAGAAATTAATCTGTTGAAATATGCGGGTTTTGTTACTGAAATTCCCAGGCTTTCACTGACTCGGGAAAGGGTACCTCCTTCTACTCAGCTGTTACTCCAGAAGACCATCCCCCAAAGCCGCCGCTCAGTCAAAAATCTAGCTCCAACTTTATCACCCCGTTAAAGACTTTGGAATTTCTGGAGTACATGGCTACTACAATACTAATACATTGAACAGCATATCACTCCCAATTTGCTTGTAACAGTTTAGTAAAAAGGTCACACCCTTCGCAGCATCATTATAGATGCATGTCATAATAAGCAATATAAAGTTAGTCATTCAGGGGGCCGGAGCGATAGCCCAGCGGGTAGGGCATTTGCCTTGCATGCGGCCGGCCCATGCCAGCCCGGGATCTATCCCCGGCATCCCCTATGGTCCCCTGAGCAACGCCAGAAGTAATTCCTGAGTGCAGATCCAGGAGTAACCCCTGAGCGTCGCCAGGTGAGATCCAAAAAAGAAAAAAAAAGTTAGCCATTCAGTGACTGCTAAGGGAACAGGCTTGGGGGGTAGGTGGGAAACTAGGGACTTTGGTGGCAGTAAGGTACATTGGTGGTGGGACTGTTGTTGGAATATTATGTACCTGAAACAACTGTATAGTGAACAACTTTTTTAAATCATAGGGTTTAAATAAAGTTATATATAAAAATATTGTTTTCTACCCTTCTAGAAAATTAACAATTTCTCAATAGCCTCAAATATTAACAATTTCTCAATAGCCTCAAATATTCAGTTAATGTTCAAACTTCCTATTGCCTTGCTTGTGATTATCATACAACATTTTATTTTAAATAGGAATCACATTATGTACATGTTACAAGGGTTAATACACGTTCTTTCTCTTTTATGCCTGTAGAGTTGAGCCTTGTCTCCATTTTCTCAGTCTTTCAGTTTCTCCTTTTCTGTCTCTCCCTTTGCAGTGCATTTTCAGGTTATGATTCCTGTGGAGTGCTCATTTTTCAAAAGTATATACAAAAACAAGTGGGCCCCAGGCCTTCTCCTCCCAATTTACTTGATGCTTTTCAAATCCTTACAGTCTGTCTATATGTAATAGTGATTAAACCAGCAGAACAGAGTTGATGAGACTTTGCTTTCCCCAGTTTCTCTGTGCTGGCTTTCTCAGAGTGGCGATTTGTAGTCTGAAGGCCAAGTAAAAGCTTTACATCATCATCTAACTCTTAATAATGTTCCAAAAAAGTGAAGGGGGAAAAAAAAGGTATAGTATTATGCAAGTTAAATAATTAAATTTTCTATGTTTCTTTTCTAACTCTTGAGACAGTTTACAGATTTTCTCATTTTCTGCTCTGCCTTTGTTGTCTATTTGTGACTTGTGAAATAGAATTCATTAGAAATATAATAAATGTTCTATATGGTAAGTACTTGTGCAAGGTTCAATTTATCCTGAATAGTTTCATGCTATATTTAGGCAAAAGTGAAATGTGTGTCAGGCCATGTGGCATAGAGGGAACAGGCTAGGAGCAACACTTGAAGAGGAACCAACAAAAGTGAGTTTTTTGATAATTAATGTTGAATTCATCAAGAAATAGGAATGATGAGACTCGCTCTCCACAATAGCCACCATTTTCACTGTCCAGACGCTACAGCATATCAGAGCCCACCCAGGAGAGATGCTGATCTCAAGACCATATTAACAGAGTAGCTGAGTTTGAGCCCAAGTAGGCGGCTCCCAGAAGCGGAAGTCACCGGTCACTCCTCAGATGGAGATGGGGCCACCCCTTCCCCACTCTATCTCAACCCGAGGCCCGGTGGCCCCACCTGTCGGGGCGCTCCGCCGGGGTCCCCGACAGTGCCGGGAAGTGAGTTCCCTTCTACCTCCGAAGCCGGCTAGGAATGGATGAACACTCAGGAATCCGATGCAGTTTTAAAAGGCTTTACTTATCACAGGTTCAGGCATACAAATCAGCAAAAGGAAAAGCCCGGTGCTTAGGATTCCAGGCTAGAACCCCAGCCACGTGTAGGCCAAGATGGCGGCCACCACGTGTAAAGGCTTTGTAAAAGGAGGAGAAGACTTCCAAGAAGGGCGAGCGCTCACAAAGAGCAAGAGCCCACAAAGAAGCGTGTGAGAGTGAAAACCGGCTAGTTTATACCCCTGCAACTCAGACCTTCCTCCCACTGTTATGGAAAGCAGGGAGGGTCAAATGTCCTTAGGTAATCCCTCCCTGCACCTCACCTAGGCCCTTTAGTATGCTAATGTTTTGAGCCAAATGCAGCGGCCCTTAAAGGAGTCCTGCAACACCCACCCAAGAACTTCCCTGGTGACTGGCCAAGCATGCAGAGCCTCAGACACAATGGGGAGAGCTGGAACCCAGCTCTCCCCTGGCTCAGCTGTCCATGAGGCTCCCCAAGTTGCATGGCTGCAAGCAGCCATGCTGTCCATCAAACTAGTGGAGCCAACCATGTCCTAGAATATACTACATCCCGCGATATGTAGGAAAGAGAGGCCAGGAAGGAGAGATGGAGAGAACGGAGAGAATGAGAGAAAGGGAGATACAGAACCCACAATGGAGGTGGGCTGGGGGGGGGGGAGGGAGGTGGGGACATTGGTGATGGGAGAGGGCATGGGTGGAAGGATGGGTGTTGGAACACTGTAGAACCAAACTCAAACATAAGCATCTTGTAATTGTATGTCTAAAGGTAGTGTAATAAAATAATATAAAAAAAGAAATAGGAATGGAGACAACACGAATGACCACCATGTGCAGGAAGAGGGGTGTTTGACCTTCTGGTTCTGAAAGGCAGTGGTAGGGTCAAATATGTTCATGTTTGTGCTGTTTTATAGTAGAACAAATGATTGTATACTATCTAAATAAATTATGGAAAATGTAAATTATGGAATTTTTAGCTGTAGACAATAATATATTATAAATAATAAATAAGGACATTTTAACACAAGAAAATGTGATTTCAAAGCAGAATTAAGGAATCATTGGTCAAGAGAGATAGTATGGAGGGTAAGGTGCTTGCCCTACATAGTCCTGGCTCAGGTTTAATCCCCCAGCACTGGGTATGGTTCCCTGAGCACTACCAGGAGTGATCCTGAGAACAGAGCCAGGAATAAGCTCCGAGAAGAGCCAGATGTGAGCCAAAAAAAATAAAAAAAAAAAAAAAAAAAGAAAGCAAATAAAAAAGAAGGAAAAAATAGAAGTTACATAAACACAAAAGTTATGGATGACCATGCTTTTCTTTAGTAATGTGCACCTAAAGCAGGCATAGAAGGAGAAACATAAAAAAGTGTCTGTTGGGTCAATGGTTATATAAACAATATCTTCAACTTGTAGACTGGTAATGAAAAAGATTTCATGGAATTTTTGTGTGTCGCACTTAATGTTTGTAAACCCATGAGCAACATTTCACAATATTTTATTTCATATTATGATAATCTTTTTCTTTTTAGTTGTTGGGCGACATAGGCAGTGTTTGAGGATCACTCTCAGTGGTCTTCAGAGGACTAATCCTGTGATGCTGGGGATCAAACCTGAAAATCCTATATACATAAATAATGACAAAATGTGATGGTACCATTTCTAAAAGGCCTACCATTCAGGCCTTTGAGGAATCTCTTTAGCCTTAATAATTTAGTATTATAAACTTGAGGAACTGGACAGATAGTGCAGTTCAGTGCTTTGCCTTTTAGCAACTGATCCCATTTCAAACTGCAGGACATATGGTCCTCCAAGCATCAACAGGAGTGATGCCTGAGGACAGAATTAGAAATAACCCCTAGGAACACTGGATATGCCCCCAAGCTAAAAACAAGCAGTATAATTGAATAAGCATTATTATAAACAGCATAACTTCTTCATTGTGTGTGGAATAGTCCTACATATGAAAGAGATCATTCTGTATCTATTCCTTTCTTTCTGACTGACTTCACTCAGTATGGCAACCTCTATTTCCATCCATGTTGCTGCAAATTACGTGTTTTTTTCTTAGGGTGTCTCTGGAATACAGACCCTGCCCAGAGCCTCTGCATCTTTCCTGGAGCTGTCTCCTGCAGGTCACATTGAAGATCAGGGGTTGGATGACAGTTTGCATCTGTGACTCTCTATGTGGCAAAATATTATTACCTTGAATTTTATGTAGCTGATATAAATATTTCCTCTCATACTACCACAGATCCCCCTGTGGGAATGGACAAATCTTACCATTATCTATCTGGCTACATTAGATCCTTCTTTAAATAATATAGCCCTAACTAAATCAGAGAGAAATGCTGTTTGCTAGAGAGAAATGCTGTTTGCCTTGCTCATGCAAGTGAGCGTGGCTCTCAATAATTCAAGAGGCTCATACCCTGAAAACTGTGAAGTAAAGATAAGGATCTCATGAAAGTTTGAAGAAATATATACCTGGCTATAGAATATTCCTGGTACAGATACACACCATTTGTATTAAGCCTGAGTTACAATTCATCTCAGATGACCTTCCCCATCTCTACATAGAGCCTGCAG
Organism: Cryptotis parvus; assembly: GCA_021461705.1. Lineage (NCBI taxonomy): Eukaryota > Metazoa > Chordata > Mammalia > Eulipotyphla > Soricidae > Cryptotis > Cryptotis parvus. The sequence continues at coordinate 69,983 of JAJIBD010000600.1, read as the reverse complement.
GGAATCTTCAGAGACAGATATTGTCTAGGGAAAAATTAGCATTTGAATGACCTGGGCCAGGTGAGCTCACTAGTTTCTCAAACCTAAACCTGATAGAATTGGCCCTGACTGAGACCCATTGTTGTGGGTTGGTTAGGGAGCTGAGAGATATAAAAGAAATAGCTCTCTGCCTGCTTGGATTTCTTTCTGTCTGACCTCTGACAGGTGCAATTGGTTCAGGGTCCAGTGGCCATCTTGGCCTGAGGATTCCAACCCAAGCATGTGTTGTGAGCCCAGCTAGGAACTGAAAGTTTGGGGTTTTCTTGACAGTGGAACTTGTGTGAATGACAATACCCTGGGGTTGGAGAGACCCTTTAGGTGATATCTTGACATCTCTGATTACAGCTTGATCCAAGGCACCACATAATGTGTCCCCCTGGGTCCTCACATTTTACCATTCAGTTGTCCAAGAATCACTGAAAGAGGCCCCCAACACTCTGAACACCACATGGGTGTTCCTTTTCCCAAAATTTAAAATAAGTGTGTGTGTGTGTGTGTGTGATAGTGGGTGAGGCAAACACCACTTTGGTATAGAAAATGTAGTAACACATCTTAATAGAAAGCCTGGGAGTGGCACACCAACCCTTTAATAACTAGAAATCCATGGTATATGACTATGATGTGACATTTCCATGAGTAGTCAGCTCTGATTTCTCTTCTACTCCAGAGAATGTAGGGCCCCAAACATTTTTAACCTTGAAAGATGACAAGCATATAAACTCACATTATGAATATAGAACTACCTCCTTTAGTCAGCGCTTTCTTCTGGGATGGATTTCTCAAAAATAATGTTGTCAGCAGTGGCTGAAGGTTATTGTCATAGAATGTTGCAGGACACCTAAAAGCCTAAAAGCCTCTGCATCTGCCCTGGATTGTCTCCTGCAAATCACTTCGTAGATAAGGGGGTCCTTTAAATGTGGCAGTTTATCTGACCATGTATTCTGTACTGGCTGGTGTAAATATTCTCTCATGCTACCACAATCATCATGGGACTAGATAGATCTTACCAGCATATTTGCCTGGCCACATTGGATCACTAAATAATTAGACCAGAGAGAAATGCTGTTTGCCTCCAAGCAAGCAAGCATGGCTCCCTGATAACTCAAAGGCAACTAAAATACAAAACTCCGTGAAGTAGACGAGACTCTTGTGAAGGCTTGGAGAAATAGTTAACTGGCATTAGTATTAGTCTTTGGTACAGAGACATGCCGTCTCAGAAACCCCCCTTCTCTACCCTATAAAGGCAATTCCAGGCAGATCTTGGCTCAAAACATTAGCATATAATAGGGCCTAGGTGAGGTGCTGGGAGAAATTACCTAAGGGCATTTGACCCTTCCTGCTTCCCATGATAGTGGAAGGTCTGAGTTGCAGGGGTATAAAACCAGTCTTCTTCCTTTCTTTTTTTTAATTTTTAATTTTTACAATTACAAAGATATATAATTAAAAAGTTCATATTTGGGTTTTGGTCATACAGTGTTCTAGCACCCATCCCTCCACCAGTGCCCATCTCCCACCACCAACGTCCCCAGTTCCCTCCCACATCCCCCAGCTCTCCTCCATGGCAGGTTCTTTATTTCTTTCCCTTTCTCTCTCTCTTTTCCTTCCCTTCCAGACTATGGATTACAGAACATACATTAAAGGGTTGTCATGTGTATCTTTTTGCCTCTGTTTAATGCTCAGTTCTAGGTTGGCATTAGTACCCTCGACAATTGTTAGCACACTGTTCCATTTTCTGTCTTACCTAGCCTCTGACTCCCACACGTTTGTGATAATTTCCACCTTTGACAAGACCTCCTGATATATGTTTCACTTGATCTTCAGCCTGCTTCCTTTCTCTCTCTCTCTCTTTTTGGGCTCTCTTTTTGGGCTTGCACTCTTCTTTTGAGTTTTGTCTTTGTCTCCTCTTTACAGGGCCTTAACACATGGTGGCTGCCATCTTGGCCTACAAGTGGCTGGGGTTTTAGCCGGGAATCCTAAGCACAGGGTTTTTTCTATTGCTGACTTGTATGCCTGAACCTGTGATAAGTAAAGCCTTTTAAAACTGCATCGGATTCCTAAGTCTTCATCCATTCCCTGCCGGCCGGAGGTAAAAGGGAACTCACTTCCTGGCACTGTTGGGGACCACGGCGGTGTCCCCAACAATAGAACAAGGGTTTTTAGTGCTCATCTAAAGTCTGGAGCATTCCTCGGGGGTAAATCACTTATATTTCCTTCACTACCTCCTATGTCCTTTGTTTCACTAAAACTCTCCTTATCCCAGGGAAGGTGACCTACCACAGGCTGTCAGGGTCTAAGTAGGTATGGCAACATGAGAGTGGCTATGTCTGTTGAGTGTCCTAGTTTAGACCCCTTTGAGTTTCTTCTACTTTCTTAGTATGGAGGGACTGTTCCTTTTACCCCTGGGACTCTTCTTCAGAGGATTTCAGAAAGTCGTTGGAGCTTCAAATGCACTGGAGTAGTTCATATGTCACTTACTGTTTCCATTAGAGGCTAGTTTACTTTATGTGTACATATATACACACATTTTATTTTTTGTATTTTGGGGTGTGCCATATCCAGCAGTGCTCTGGGTCCACTCCTGGAAATTCTTGGTGTCATCATGTGGTGACCAGATTTAAAGCAGTGCCACAGCTGACTCATGCAAGGCAAGGGCTTAACCTCTGACCTGTCTCTCTGATACCAGGATGCTAGTTAGAGCATAATCCTAGCCTAGGCAATGTTCTGAACAGTGAAATTATCACAAAGGAGAGGAAACCTAAAATCTTGTTTTTCTCTGTCTCTGATAATACAGTAAATATCTACTTATCATCTACAGGATCTTAGAAATTACCATTGTAAGCAATGACTCACAAGCCATTTTGCTTCACTAAAAATCAATTTGACATAGGTTAATTAGTGTGAAAGAGTTAAGTGCTCATGCATATTTCTCATCACAAAAATAAAGACTCCAAACAATCTAATTAAGAAACTATGGATTGGATTCATTTACTTATTCATGTATGCATTCATTCATTTTCTAACCCACTTTTCCCAGTTCAGAACTGCAGGTGGTCAGAGTCTCTCCTGTAGGTTTGGAAGCAAGGTGGCTAGCAATCCTGCACCAATGGACTCCCATTGGTCATCAGGCATTCTTTTGCAGGTGCGCAAACACATACACACCTATATACTGACAGGGATATCTGAGCCAGTGAACTTTAGGTAAACATATAGAAAAAAAATCCAAAACATAAGCAGAGTGTCCAAATTTCATATAGACAATGGCCTTTCAGGGAACCCATTTATTTCCTCGTCAATGCTAAAATGAAAATATGTTGAATAAAATGATATTCTTTTTTTCTGTTTTCTATGTTTGTTTTCTCTTGTTGTTTTGGAGTCTCATACCCTGCTAGTGCTCAGGACTTTCTCCTTTTTTCTTCTGAGGGATTAGTCTTGGCAGAGTTTTTGAGATCATATGAGGTGCTAAAGGTTGAAAGTGGATTGGCTGGTACTATCTTTATGGTCCCCGAGAAGATACTTTCAAGGAACTTTTGTTAAGATCAGTTAAAAAAAATGATCAAGGTTACCCTGAAAAGTAAAAAAGGAGAAACACACTTGAGCAGCACTAATCATGGAGAATGGGAGGACAGAGAGGAATGCAGTCTTTTAGGTTTCCTCAACTTCTCTATGCATGGATGATCTGCTGAAGAACTGCTCCAGATCAACTCTCCTCAAAAGTCACCTGGAATGCAAACCTCTCAAAAACTCCCAAGAGTTGCCTCCATTACATTTTAAAACTACTTTCTTATCTTCCTCATCAAGAATCCCTGTGTTCTCTGTGCTCTCCACAATCATCTCTCCCATAGTTTATATATATATATATATATATGCATATATTTATTTATTTATACATATATTATTTTTGTGGCATAACCCATGGTGTTCAGAGCTTATTCCTGACTCTGCACTCATGGATCACTCTTGGCAGATTCTAGGGACCAATATTATTCTCTGTCTGCACACCACACATTAGCTCAAATATATTGCAGTTATAAACTTCCAATATAAATTGTTTTGTGAAATACCACTGTTGGACATTTTATTGTGTTTATATATATATATAAACACAATAAAATGTGTTTATATATATAAAATATATTATATATTTAGCATCTTACTGATTGGTCAATGGTTGATGCTATCATATATATATATATATATATATATATATATATATATATATATATATATATATATATATATATATATATATATATGCTTTTTTGGGTCACACCCGGCAATGTCAGGGGTTTAGTTCATTGAATTTTACTACAGCCAGATGAGTAATAGACCCAACTCTATGTACAGATATATGATGCTAAAAGTCAAAATGGGTTTATATTACTTTTAACATATTTATAATAAAGCTCTTTTTTTGAAGTTGCAACATGTTAGCTACTTTGTTGTGGGGCTGGAGGAGGAACACATGGTAGTGCTCAGGGGTTACCCTAGCCTGGGCTCAGGGGCTTTACCTGACTATGCTTAGGGGACCCCGGGTGGTACAGGAATTCAAATCAGGTTCATAGCCAGAGCCACTGGCAAGGCAAAAGTCTTAATCTCTGTACAATCTCTATAGCCTCCCCATGAAAACTATTTTTAATTATGCCAATTTAAAGGGAAAGCCCCAGACTAGTTCACCATGAAAGCACTCATGTACATTACTGAGCAGTCATCAGAAGTATCAGTGCTGACATTTGGCCAAGCGTGGATTCCCAGTCACATGAAACAAAAATACTTTGTCACAATCAAGAGTATGTCCTCCTTTTATTTAAATGTGGTCTATGGCACAGGCTTGAGAGAGGACTAGCACCACCATAATTTATAGGTCCTACCTGGTGGTTCTGGATATTTTATTTGGATAAGTTGCATATTTTCTGAACTTATACTCTTGAAAACTTCTTTAAGAAATGTCAAGGTGACTGGTGTATTAAAAAATGAATCCAGAGCAAACAAGGATGACATTCTTTTAATTCTTTTGCTGCTAGACCATTTTCTCCTTATCACTAGCTCTGTGTGCCACTACCTTCCATAACTGACCATCAACCTACCCAGAGTTCTATACTTGAGGGAAATAGCAAATTAGGTATGATTTTAAAATCATTTATCTTGAATTCCTCTTCCTTCACTTTTTACCAAGGCTCCAACTGATGCTCTAAATTAAAGCTAGAAAACAGAAATTAAAATCATGTCAACAACTTACCTGTGCTATACCTTCTGTAGTAAGAACCTGAGTCACCCATGTGGCATCAACCATTGACCAATTAGTAAGATGCTATAAGGCATCAAAACATTTTACTTCTAATTGCGTTTCATCAATAATAATCATTGTGCCTCACCTAAGTTCATGATATTTATGAGTTTTGAAGGGGTATTTTTGTTAAATAAAAAAGTTACCTTGGACATTTTATTATTTATTTGTTAAATAAAAAGTTACCTTTTAAAATAAAAAGTTATATTGGACCTCGGTCCCCTCCAGAAAGGCCTGGTGGGCCCTCCTAGGACTGCTGCTAGCACTGTTGACCAGAATCCAGGCACATAGTTGCAGGGGTGGAGCTACTGCCACCAGCCCTGTGCTAGACTGATCAGGCGTCCTGGACGGGACTCAGGTTCTGGTCCTCATCTGCACCTCCAGACTCTCAGAGTCTGGAAAACCTCCCCACCACAACCAAAGCCATTCTCAAGTTCAGGACTCCATAGCTTGACAGCCCCACCCAAAAGAGAAGCCGAATTTAAGCCCAGGTGTGCAGAACTCAGTGACCAAGTCCACCAGGTTTCTCAGGAAGCTGAAGCTGGGGCCTCTTCCCCCCACCTCTGTCCACTCCAGAAAGGCCTGGTGGGCCACCCAGGACTCCTACTGGCTTTGTCTGCCAGAATCCAGGTACACAGGCACAGAATGGAGCTTCTGCCTGCTCGCCCTGTGCTAGACTGAAGGAGCATCCTGGAAGAGGGGCAGGTTCTGATCCTCGCCTGCCCCTGCCCCACAGATTCTCAGAGGCCAGAAAACCTCACGCACAACAACCACAGTCATCCTCAAGGTCTGGACTCCACAGTTCACAGAGCCCCACCCCCCATGGTGCACTGCCGCTTTGCGGCTGTGCAATATCTCAAAATCAGGTATACTCATCTAACAGGTATCCCATCATATTTCATAGAAACACAAGTGTGTGGACACAATGTGTGTGATCTGTGGAAATATATCAAAAATGTCCTATATAGTGGACTCAGACGGCACAATGGAGATTTAAGAATCTCCAATGACTTTTGTCTAAGACCATATTCATTGACCGTATTTAGAGAAGTGCCCCCAGTGAGCAATATAGAACAGTATGTGTAGGACAAACGCAAATAGACATTGAGATAAATGTGAAATAGGTATTGTCTGAAGGTGCAGTGATGGGGTTGACAACAGAAAATCACGAAACACAGAAAATGCAGAAAGTGAATGCAAGAACAGGAATCAGCCAGAGCGCCCACACAACAATCCAGGAAAAAAAAAGTCAAGACTTTGTCAATACCGTTCCCTTATATGGGCTGTAATGAGCAACATAATGATGCTGGCTAAGGGAGCAGGCAAGGGGATGGGGGTTGGGGGTGGGTGGGAAATGCGGGTCTCTGGAGGTGGCGGTGGCACACTGGTGGTGGGATTGGTGCTGAGTGATAAGTCTTTCTAACAACTGTATGGTGAAAAGCTTTTTGAAAACCTTTGTACTTTGTAAATCACAGTTTTAAATTAGTAAAAGTAGGAAAAAGTCACCTTGGTTTTTATATTTGGAATCTTGTTTTGATAATATTTTTATGATAATGTTTTTCAATGTTTCAATGCATAAATATCACATTGATAAGCTGATGCTTTCAATAAACTTTTGCATTAGATTGTATTAAATATATTTGCCACATTTAGAATGCTTTTAATTTATAGATATAATTATCCATGTGGTTTTAACTTAAATAATTTCTTGCTATGACCTAAAGATGAAGTAAATAAGTAAATAAATAAATGTAGGCATTTACAAATAAATAAATAATTAGACAAATAAATAAACAAATACATACATAAGTGAATAAATAAAGAAATAAATAAATGAATAAATAAATATATGTAAGCACTTATGCGGTCATTTATGATTTTTGTCAGAATGGTTCTGAAGCTGTGTAAATTCAATTTACGCAAAATCCTACTTCTCCATAGCAAAATCAGATGGTTTATTTAGAAAACTATTTGCTCCATGGCTGTTTCTATGTAACTTTTAGAAAAGAAACTGATGCAAAAGAAGTTGATAAGAAATCAGCATGAACAAATCATCATTCCTCAAACCACATATGCAGAACTTTCATAAATGGCAACATTTGTACCTGTGGAAAAACAATTGTTAAACTAATAAAACATGTATGGGAAAGTTACCTCCTTTTTATTTTTACTGTAAATTAAGACCTAACAGTATTCTTGTCAGACGGCAGCGCAAAGGAAAACTTGAAAATGTACATTTCCATTTTTCCTCATGATGTGGAACATAATAAGCTAAACTTGCTCCACAATCACAGAGTTTGCTTTGTCTTTACCACCAATTTTGTCACACTGTGTCATGGGGGATAGGATGTGGGGAGAAGAGTCTTACGAATTTCCAAGGAGAAAAGAAATGGCTGGAAACTAATTACACTGACTCATCAATCAACTCCAAGGCAACCAGAGGCAGTGTTGTTGTCACTTTGAGCCAGTATTTTTTCAAATTGTATCTCTGTATGTGTCACCTTGCAACAACTGCCAAGTAAGGAAGTAATACACAAAATAACTTTAATCATGACATGATATATATATGCATATGTATACATATTGCTTTTTGACTAGTATTTTCTGTAGCAACTAGAATTGTTACTACATTAAAACAATAAAATGTTATAGTAATTCAAATAATTTTCTAAAAAGAAAACTATTAAAAAATAGAAATGTTGGCACCTCATCTTTAAAAAAGTTTTATTCATTTCTATTACCTCTGTGATATTGGAAATGCAATTACTATTGGTATTATTATAGTTTAGTGGCATCACTCTTAATAGGAAACACAATGAAAAGCATACAGATATGTCTTTTCCTCACTGTGTAGGTTCACCTCACACACCATGTAGGTGCGTTGAATTTATTTTAATGTTCCACTAATTGTAAATGTGTCTATTTATTTCACTGTCTTTGTTGTTGAGAAAATATGCTTATTAAACATCTATTCAAATTTTATTATTATACCTGGATAAATGTGCAATTATAATTTCATAAAAATGTTTTTTTGAACAGTCTGTTTTTAGGTTTCCTTAGGTTTTGCTTTTGTTTTCTTTTGTGGTTACATCTGGTGGCGCTAAGGACTTACTCTTTGGCTCAGGGTTCAGTCCTAGCAGGACTGAGGAAACCAGTGGGGTGCTGGGGCTCAAACCTGGGTGGATACATGGGAAAGGGCAACCTGCTGTATTGTTTCTCTCACCCCTATTCTCAGGTTTCTTGAACATGATTGTAGAACTACATCATTTGATATAGTTCTGCATTATTGTAGAACCATAACCAAAGTACACATTTGGTTACTCACTGTTGAAAACAGCTAAATTTGAGCAAAGTGCAAGTCACAAAAGAAGACCACAAGGCACTACTTCAGCAATAAATGATGGGAACCCACATGGAGACCCAGGAAGCAACAAAGAAGGAGCACAGTGGATTGTCTGTTTATATGTATGGTTGAGGCAGTTCATCGGCCAACAGCTGCACCAATAATATAGGGATTGCTCTTGCAGATCAGGTTTCTGAGAAGCAAGGAATCATGATTTTTTGTTTCTTGAGTGCACCATGGCACAAAGAAGTACTGTGCCCTGTTTAAATCACCTCCAATCTGTTAGGATGGACCCAGAGGACAGAGGCCAGGCACATTCCAGCATGCCTCCCAACCTGGTGTCCTTTCTACCCAGCTCCATCCTGACTTAACCACTTAGAAATGTCTTATTCAAAGAACTGGAGCATCTTTTCTTTTGGTCATGCAGGATTTAATATTGGAGCCATAGTCTACATATTGTGGGCCATGCTTTTGGCCCTAAGTGGCCCTGTTTGCAATCCTTCTCAAGAAAACAAGAATTAAGAAATTTCATGGTGATCAGGTCAAAATCAAGCTCAAGTCCTAGATAAAGGTATACATTAGATATGAGCGTGGCAAACTGTATCCTAAAGACCAAGTTTAGTCCTTTGCCTGATTTTGTAAATAAAGTTTCACTAATGCATAGTATGTTGGGACATCTACTTATCTTTGTTTGTGCTTTTTTGGGTCATACCCAGAGATGCTCAGGGGTTACTCTTGCTATGCACTCAGGAATCACACTTGGCAGTCCTTGGGGACCATATGGGATGCCAAGGATTGAACCTGGGTCAACGACGTGCAAGGCAAACACGCTCCCCCACTGTGCTAGAGCTTGCTTATCTTTGCTTTTGGTTCTTGACTCCTTTCTTGCTACCATCACAGATCTAACCAGGTACAATAGAGATGTGTGCTCTATAAATCCTAATCTGTTTAATTTCTGGATTTTCATGTAAAATGGTTACCACTATCTGCATTACAACAGTAAAAGGAAAATAAAGGGGAAAGGGTCTCAGGACACCTTTGGAAGACTCCTAAGGAAGACCCTCAAACTTGTGTATTCCTGCTCTGGTTTCCAGGTACTCAGTGTCCAGCAGTTCCAAAGTCTGAACTTTCATTTTACTAAACATTCTTAGGCTTCTTGAATGAAGAAACAATACTTCCTTTTGCAAAACAATGAGAGGAAGGAGCGATTATACTTCCATAGAGTTTGTGGGGTAGTTTCTGGGGCAGGATAGTTGATAGGACTGCCTCTCCTGCTCAGTCTCTGACCCTTTTCCTCTGGTTTTGGATTTTGGGTCACACTCGGCAGTGCTCATGGGTTACTCCTGGCTCTATACTCAGGAATTACTGTTAGGGCTACTTGGGAGACCATATGGGAAGCTGAATAGCAAACCTGGGTATCCATGTCAAGGCAAATGCCCTCCCTGCTGTACTATAGCTCCAGCTTTTCCTCTTTATCTTTGTTTCCTTCTATGCAAGATGACCTAAGAAAAATGTGTATGCCACAGAGAGTTTATGAAAATGAAACAAAGCATTAAGAGCAAAACTGTTATGATCTAGCGGATACATGATACTTTTTAATAGATAACTAGATTTCTGCATTGGGGAGAGGTTGTTGTTACCACTTATCAGAAGTGGAAGTTGAAGCCCAGAGAAGAAAAGGTGTCTTAAAAGGTCAATTTGCGAGCTGAGAAAGTTTAGGACTCAGAACTCATAGTGACTAGTAATTTTTTGTTCAGTGTGTGCTGTGGCTCATGTGTCCTTCACATGTATTTTACTTATAGCCCACATCACCCTATGAGATAACAACTCTATTCATTCCATTTTTACAGATAAGCAAACAGGAAACAGCCTCCAAGTACTGGAAAGCAAACTAGTTCCGTGGGAGCTCATGAAAGTTTATTCACTCCTTCAACTATCTTTACTGGCTCACTCATGGATTTATTTGGGAGAAATGTAACACAGTGTACACCTACTATAGAGAGGTCTGGGGTAATTCAATTCCCCATTTGGATTAAAAGCCACTAGGCCCCTCAAAAAGATGTCACACAAAAAATCTATGAGCTTATAAGACCATCAACAGTGCAAATCTGTCTTGTAATAATGCTCAGATGAACTTTTATGTATGCAAAACTGCAGAAATCTCCATTTGGAAGAACTATAAAAAAGCTTCTGAAAATTACTCGAAGCTAATTCTTCAAGCCCATGTTCTCCTTCCTTCAGTGTGTATCTATGTCTCTGGTTTGTCTCAATTATTTTGCGTCCCTATTTCTACTCTGGAGAAGTCTACTTGTTCTCTCTGTCTCTCTGTCTCTCTCTCTCTCTCTCTCTCTCTCTCTCTCTCTCTCTGTGTCCTCTTTCATTCTTCACCTCTCTCCTCTCATATCTTTCTAAAGAAATTTCAACAAAATCTACTTTGCTTCACACACACACACTAACACACTAGTTGGTGATATGGAAGAATGGTTTATATCCAAATCATAGGCTCAACAGCACTGAAAACAATAAATCATAACTTTGTAATGTGCATTTACAGATGACTGGTGAGGATGGGAACTGGAGGTGGGAGTCATGGGGTGGTGTTGAGGGGCTTGAGAGGTGGATGGGACAGAACATGGGGACACCAATGAAAAGAAGTTGAGGCTGGTAGTGGAATTGGTAATGAAATTTTATATGCCCAAAACTCAACTATCAATAACCTTGTAAGTCAAGGTTCTTCAGTTAAGTAAAACAACATATAACAACACAACACAACACAACACAACACAACACAACACAACACAACACAACACAACACAACACAACACAAAACAAAACAAACAACAGTTAAAACTGGGAATTTCCCAAGCTGAACTCTTCTCCCGAGTTTGGCATTACAAGACGTCCATCTAGTGGCCAAATAAGAGAATTTTTAGCTGCTCGAGCCCCTTGCTCTTCTACCTAGTGTCCATGCAGTATTGATGAGCGCCTTCCCACCGGAGCAAGGGACAGATAAGTTGTCCAGAAGCTGATCATGCACTGCTTGAAAGTGAATGTGCTCGTGGACTTTTTTTTTAAATTTGGCGCCACACCCAACTTTGTTCTGGCTGTGCTTGGAGGTTCATTTGGGATGCCAGGGATTGAACCTGGGTAGGCGGTGTGTAAGGCAAATGCCATACCCACTGAGCTATTGCTCTGGTCCTAGTCCGTGGATGTTTATGGAATAATGTCTGCAAGAGATCATCTGACCTCCACAAAAGGAGCCCATGTTATTAGTCCATCATCCAGAATGACCAGAAGCAATTCCGTTCCCCAGGAGATAATTAGCAGTATCTGGGGATGTATTTTATTAGCATAATTTGGAAGTACCATTGGCGTTTAGTGAGTAGAGCCTAGGAATGTTGCTAAACACCCTATATTGCAAACCAAAAATGGTCTGGTCACCGCACGGCTGTTCCAACTCCTACCCACGGAGATTAACCCGCGGAGCAATGAGAGGGGAAAAACTGGCTCAGTCCCTGGCCAGTTTGAATACAGCTCCTAGGGCCAGCAGACACGTGGGCGGCTGTGGCCTCGCAGGACGGGGCTTGAGGGGGGGATTGAGGCCCCGCCCCTCACCCCCCCAGTTTCAATGACCCAGTGGGCGTGACTACGAGCCGCAGCCTCCATGATCAGTAATGTTGGAGAGGAGGAGGACCAGATGCACAACTGCGCCAGCTCCTACCCACGGCCTGCAAAGGCTTGGCAGCCCCACACCAGGCTTCTTAACAACCAAGTTTAGGGCCAGGTCCGTCCCAGGACCTTGCCCATATACACAATGTAATGATCAATGTAGTTGCAACAAACTGAGGAGTTGGTGTGGGAATGGGGAGTATGTGGTGGGCTGTGGCCTTTGGTGGTGGTAGGCACACATTGGTGGTGGAGCTAGTGTTGAACAATGAATACTTGTGACAATTGTACTATGAGGAAATTTGTCAATCACGGTGTTTTAATATTTAAAAAAAATCAAAATTAAAAATTAAAAATAGTCTCGTCAGATGTCAACAGGGCTGTTGAAAAACCCTATAGGACATCTTCATCTCATAGAGATAATTGATATGGGGGTAGGCTGGGAGACTGAGGCTGCCTATACAGGAGTCTGCTTGTGTTTTACAGTCTGTCTAGACAGCTTTTACTATCTCTGTACTCTTTTTCCCTCTAAGGTTCCCTCCTAACCCCCTTCCCCCTAGTTCATGAGCATGTACTCAGGGAAGCTCCTTGCTCTCCCTTACCTCTCTGTCTTGCTTTGGTCTTCTCATAAGCAGATTTGGGCAAGGATTTTTTTATTAAATATTTTACTATACCACCGTGAGATATACAATTACAACGTTGTTCATGTTTAGAGGTTTTGATCACACAGTGTTCCAGCACCCCGTCCACTAGTGCCCATTTCCCACCACCAATGTCCCCAATTCCCTCCCCCTCCCATAGCCTGCCTAAATGGCAGGTTCTTTATCTCTTTTCTCTCTCACTCTCTCTCTCTTTCCTTCTCTTACACATTGTGGGTTGCACTACATACACTTAGAGACCATCATGTGCATTTTTGCCTGTATTTAATGCACAGTTCTAGGTTGGTATTAGCCCTTTCAACATTTAATCACACATGTTCTCTTCTCTGTCTTACCTAACCTCTGACTCCCACATGTTTTGAGCAAAGATTTGAGGGAAGATACTTACTGAAAAATGATCTCAGATCTCCCGTGCAGGGAGTGGAGCAGAAGACAAGATATGGGCAGTGAAGAGCAGATTTAGAGCAGTTCTTGTTTATAGCTGAGACTGTTCCTCCTGTGGCAGGAACGTGGAAGTCCCTTTTAGAGCCTCTTGCAGGAGAAGCTTGCAATTATGCATTCAGGAGAAAGAATCACTCTTCCAGAGAAGAGTTTTAGTCCTGCATGTGTGACTATTCCTGAGCACTACTTCAGTGCAGTCTGTGCATCAATACCAAGAGTGATAGACATACATGCTATTACCTAGTCTGCAAATGCCCCCCCATCTTCAAGGGCATTCCAAGTGTACTCATTTACTTTGGTTATTTGAAGCTAATTCACTTGTTTGAACTTCATGAAGACCTAAGACCAGCAGATTGTGTCAGCCCAACCCAAAGGATATGGGAGATGTGACATCACCAAGGAGAGAATTCTAGCTCTCCATTCTATGTAACCACCATATTTGGGCTATGACAATTCATTATTTCAATAGTAGATCATCATAAAAATTGTTCCTTCACAAAAATTGACCCAACTAGAAATGGTAACACCAGACTAGAACTGAGCATTGAATGTACACAAAGGGATTTACATGATAATCCATAAATGCCTGCAGGGCAAGCCACAATGTGCAAGAGAAGGGAGAGAGAGAGAGAGAGAGAGAGAGAGAGAGAGAGAAAGAGAGTGAATGAAAGAGAGAGAAGAAAAGGAAGTGCCTACTATAGAGTCAGGCTGGGGGTAGGGGGAGGGAATTTGAAGGCATTGGTGGTGGGAATAGGGCACGGGAGGAGGATTGGGTGCTGGAACACTGTATGACTGAAACCCATCATGAACGTCTTTGTAATTGAATATGTCACAGTGATATAATAAAAAAATGTTTAAAAATTGACCCAACTAGATCAGTCTTAATTTAATTAATAAGGAAAGTAGTGTTTTTGTTGAATTTCACATTTTCTATCAAGTAATGAATTAAACTTTAATAGAAACACCAAAGGGATCATAGTAGAATATTGAGCCAGGTCCTATGAATAGGCACAGATGCTCGGCATCAGGGAGATAGAAGAAAGTCTTGCATAGACAAATGGAAGAAAGTAAAACTGTTTCATGCTAACTGACTCCTAACTGTGATGACCAGCTAATGATGAAATGTCAACACATCAACTGAGCATGGATGGATTCTTCTGTACAGGAAGTTAGTTCTCACACAAGGAGCTGGATTCAGGGAGTGCTGCAACTCTACTGTGCTGTTGTTTGTTTTCTGACTTGTCACAGAAAACTAATTGTGACTACCATCAGTGCACAAGTCACTAAGAAAATTCTATGATCACTATGTTACAATCACTATTAGCTCTCCATTTTATAGACATAATGTTATGATACAAGATAGATACTATATAAGATATAGATTATGATATGATACATATAAGAACTTATGATATAGAAACACTCCTAATTAATTAGGTAAATTTTAAGCTGAGAGTCCACCCAGAAGATTGGCTGATGATATTGAAAATTTACCAAAATCAGGTGGGATCACTAATGTCTTTGACATTATTTCCCCAGATTTTCTAAAATCTAATGTGCATTTATGAGGCACCTGACATGGTAGTTGCAGGAAGGGATCAGTATCCATAATTCAGCATCAAGGTGAATGGAGGAGGAGGGGGATGCTGAGAGGAGGACCCCATAGAAAAGGGTGAAGGGAAACAGATACTTTGGCCATGGGGTGATGTTGGAAGGTTGTATGTATAGAACCTGTCATTATCAACTCTATAAGTCATGGTGACTAAAATAAAATTACGGAGAATATGTGTATATATATACACACATATATTTATATATACATACACACACATATATATATATATATATATATATATATATATATATATATGAAAAATGGAAATGCTGACAGCACTTAGCCCAGCAGCTAGGTCAAGCGTCCATCAGCCTGAACCATTAGAGGATGAGGTACCTTCCCTTCCAGACCAAAACAAGAGCACCACACAACAAGCTTCCCAGATCCATCCCAGGCTTATTTTGTCAGATATGATAACTGAGGTGTAGACCATCCATCCCACATGAAGAGGCGGCTCAGAGAGGAAGAGGGGGAGGAACGCATGTTTGGAAATCTGGTTTCCGGGAAGCCTTTGGGAGCCTTCTGGAGTGTCCTGGAACCCATCTGTAGAGGCCTGGAGAGCTGATCCAGGGCATTGGCAGCGGTACCAATGGCTTCTAACAAGGTTGAACCTTTCCCACCCCACCCCGTTTCTCCCAACTCCTTCCTCGTCCCTCCCCTACTTTTAGACATACTATTATGTTTTAAAGAATGTTGCATGGCAGAGCCTGGAAAACTACTCATGATATATTTGATATGCAAAAAAATAGTAACAACTAAAGGGCCTCATTCCCATGACCCTAAAATAGACCCCAATATGGCAGCTGTAAAAAGATGAGCAAGGAGAGGTTGATAAAATCTCAGGGCAGAACTAGGCTACAAAACGAAGAAAGATTAAAATGACTGTAATTTCAACGCATGTGCACTGCATCTGAAGCATCCATAGAAGACTTGATGGTGCAAGCACAGAAAATCAAGTACAACATCATTGGACTGACCAAGACGAGAAGGCGTCAATTATATCATGCCATTTTTGGCACTGGAGAAGAACTGTACCTTGGAACATGTGACAATAGAGGCATTGGTGGTGTCGGTGTCCTTGTCAATAGAAATTAACCATGAGCATTGATTCATTGGAATGCCTAACAATCAGAATCGAATGCTAAAGCTTGAATAAATGTGGCTCATTGCCAACAGTTTCTATCTTCGTCATCTATGCACCAACATTCAACTATGATGAAGAAATTGAAAAATTCTACAGGGAGCTGGTGAAGTTCTACAAAGAACCTTCTACAAGACCATTGCCAGTGATTTTAATGCTAAGATAGGTCCAAGAAGGTTGCCAGAATAGTTCCACATTGGGACTCATGACCTAGGAATGGAACGAACAGGGTGAGAGACTATCTGAGTTCATCATGTTGACCAAGACCATTCATGGTAACTCACAGTTCCAGAAGGCTGAATCTAAACGTTGGACATGGGAGTCTCCCGGTGGACAGTTCCACAATGAAATTGACCACATCATATTCAATCGATGGTTTTGCCTGACAGGATCAGACCACCGTCTCTTTCATGCAAAATTCTACCTCACGGAGCAGGATAAAGGGCTCCAAAGTTTATGAAAGAAATCCCAGAATGACCATCAACTGGGGGCTCTTTGGCACTATTGCAGCAACATGAGAAGTTTCCTTCACTAACAACATTGACTAGTAATACGATCAACTTGTTTAGCACCTTCATGATTGTGTAAAGAAAGCCGAGAGTGAGAAAGCCACAAACAGATACCTGTCTTTGGAAACTCTCGAGTTTGTTCGATAATGTGGTTTGGCGCAAGCCTCAGGCAATCATAAACTAATGTCCGAGCTCACAAAGCAGTGCAGAGAAGAGATAAAGAAAAATCTCAAAGACAGAAGAGCAGCAGTACTTGTTGATGCGGCAGAAGCCAGAAAAAGTATTTATAAAGCCCACCTATCCTTTGCTAACTATAAGTCCAAGATGGCTGCTCTCTGACATCCTGATGGATCTATCACATCTTCCAGAAGGGCAACGGAGAAAATTAACCACGACTTCTACTCAGATCTCTTCAGTAGCCACATCCACCTGCCCACATACCAAATTCTGCAGGATGGATATGTCATCCTCAATGTTCTCCCTTCTAAAATCTAACATGCTATTTCGTCAATAAAAAAGCATACAGCACCCAGTCCGCAAAGTTATACCCAAACACCTGAAGAATCTGCCACCAGTACTTGTCAATACACTGACTCAGTTCTTGACACTCTACCTATCTGAATGCAAGGTTCCATCCCAATGAAAAACCAACAGGACCATTCTGTTGTACAAGAAGGGTGACATCCATGACATTGACAACTATCGTGCCAACTGCCTGTTATCCATCATCTACAAATTATTCACCGAGTCATCCTGAATAGAATCAGCAGAACACTAGATGAAGGACAACCATGTAAGCAAGCCATGTTCCTAAAAGGATTCAGCACAATCGACCATATCCACATGGTGACCAAGCTCATTGAGGTTTCGTGAGAGTTCAAGATGCCATTGTCTAATGTTCATTGATTTAGAGAAAGTCTTTGATTCTGTTGAGACTGAAGCAATCATTGAAGCCCTAGCTAAGCATGGCGTTCAAACTCAGTACATCAAGATCCTCCATGAGCTGTATTATGGATTCACTACCAGGATCTAACCATTCTACAAAAAGTGATCATCAGCATAAAGAAAGAGGTTCTACAGGGAGATACCATTTCACTGAAACTCTTCAGTGCCACCCTTGAGAACATCATGTGACAACTGGAATAGGGAGGAATGGGAGTGAAGATAGACAATCAGCAACTACACCACCTACACTTTGCTGATGACATTGTTCTAATAACACCAAATATCAGTCAAGAGTCATGATGGCTGGCCGACTTTGACTGTGGGTGTGGAAAGGTCGAACTGCATCTGAATTTCAAGAAGACAATATTCATGAGAAATAAACTAGTTCCTCATGTTCCATTTGCTTTCAATGGAATAAACATCTCTGAGTGCAGCAGAAATATATACATTTAGAAGTTTCATGTATATCCCTTGCCTTACATTCAATGCTCAGTTCTAGGTTGGTATTATCATTTCCAACAATTATTAGTACACTATTCCTTTCTCTGTCTTACCTAACCTCTGACTCCCACAGACTTGAGGTTGATTTCAGTCACTGACAGGACCCCTGATCTGTGTTTTGCCTGGACTTGGATACTGGAATCATAAAACTTTTTTTATTTTATTTTTTTTACAACTTTTTTTTATATCCCACAAATAAATGCAGTCATTATATATGTATCCTTTTCCTTCTGGCAATTTTCATTCAGCATGATACTTTCCATGTCCATTATTTTTATTAAATATTTTATTATACCACCGTTAGATATACAATTACAGTGTTGTTCATGTTTAGAGGTTTTGGTCACATAGTGTTCCAGCACCCCACCCTCCACCAGTGCCCATTTCCCACCAGCAATTTCCCCAATTCCCCCCCCCTCCCATAGCCTGCCTAAATGGCAGGTTCTTTATTTCTTTTCTCTCTCCCTCTATCTCTTTTTTCCTTCTCTTACACACTGTGGGTTGCACTACCTACACTTAGAGGCCATCATGTGCAATTTTTGCCTGTATTTAATGCTCAATTCTAGGTTGGTATTAGTCTTTTGGACAATTATTCACACATGTTCCCTTCTTTGTCTAACCTAACCTCCACTATTTGCAGTAATTTTCACGTTTGGTAAGACCTCCTGATCCACGTTTTGCCCGACATTGGATTTTGGTGTCATAATATATATATATATATGTATATATATATATATATATATATATATGTGTGTGTGTGTGTGTGTGTGTGTGTGTGTGTGTATTTATGTCATGCAAATAAATGCAGTCATTCTATGTCACTCTCTTTCCTTCTGACTAATTTCACTCAACATGATCCTTTCCATGTCAATCCATTTATAGACAAACTTCATAACTTCATTTTTCCTAACAGCTGCATAGTATTCCATTGTGTAGATGTACCACAGTTTCTTTATCAGTCATCAGTTCTCGGGCATACTGGTTGTTTCCAGGTTCTGGCTATTGTGAATAGTGCTGCTATAAAAATAAAAGTGTGGATGGTGTCTCCACTGTGTGTTTTTGGCTTCCCAGGGTACATTTCCAGGAGTGGTATGGCTGGGTGAAAAGGGAGCTCTATTTCTAGTCTTTGGAGGAATGTCCATATTGTTTTCCAGAAAGGTTGTACAAGTTGACATTCCCACCAACAATGTATGAGAATCCCCTTTTACACTCATCCATGACAGCACTTGTTGCTTTTACCCTTTTGGATATGGGCCAGTCTCTGTGGTGTGGTGTGAGGTAATATAGCATTGTTGTTTAGACTTGCATCCTTCTGATGATTAGTGAATATGAGCATTTTTGTATGCCTTTTGGCCATTGGAATTTCTTCCTTGTCAAAGTTTCTGTTCATCTTTTCTCCCCATTTTTTAATGGCGTTGGCTGTTTTCTTCTGATATAGCTGTACCAGTGCCTGACAAATCCTGGATATTAACCCCTCATCAGATGGGTATTGGGTGAATAATCATTCCCATTATGTGGACTGTCTTTCTACCTTGGTCACTGTTTCTTTAGAGATGTAGAAGCTCTTTAGTTTCATGTAATCCCATATGTTTATATTTTCTTTTAGTTGCTTTGTTAATGGTGTTTCACCTTTGAAGATGTCTTTAGTTTCAATGTCGTGGAGGGTTTTTTCCTATATTTTCCTCAATGCACTTTATGGATTCAGGTCTGATATTTATATCTTTAATACATTTTGATGTGATTTTTGTGCAAGGTGTTAGACACAGGTCCAAATTCATTTTTTACATGTAGCTGTCCAGTTTTCCCAGCACTACTTGTTGGAGTGGCTTTCCTTACTACATTTTGGACACTTTGCACCTTTATCAAAGATTAAATGATCATGTCCTTGAGGTTGGGTGTCAGGATACTCAATTCTATTCCATTGGTCCACAGGTCTTTTTTTATTCCAATACCATGCTGTTTTAATTACTACTGCCATGAAGTATAGTTTGATGTTGGGAAAGATGATGCCTCCCATCTTCTTCTTCCCAAGGATTGCTTTAGCTATCCATGGGGGTTCATTATTCCATACGAATTTCAGGAGTGTTTGGTCTATTTCTTTGAAGAATGTCATGGAAATTCTTATAGGGACCACATTGAACATGTACAAAGCTCTAGGGAGTATTACCATCTTGACAATGTTAATTCTCCCCATCCATGAGCAGGGAATGTGTTTCCATTTCCTTGTGTCCTCTTTTATTTCTTGTAGTTCTTTTGTATAGATCCTTTAAACACTTGGTTAAGCTGAATCCTAGGTATTTGCTTTTGTGTGGAACAATTGTGAATGAATCGATTTCTTCTTCTCTTTCGTTATTTCTCTATAGGAAAGCCACCGACTTTTTGGGTACTGATTTTGTACCTGCCACCCTACTGTACATATAAATATATATATATATATATGTATATATTGAGAGAGATTGTTGTCATCGGATTTTGTCTAAATGCACCAATTAAGAGACACAGAGTAACAAAATGGATTAAAAAAATTGAACCCAACATTCTGCTGTCTACAAGAAACACATCTGAATAATCAGAACAAACACAGACTCAAAGTCAAAGGTTGGAAGACCATTCTCCATGCAAACAACTCCTTCAAAAAGGTTGGTGTGGCCATATTAGTATCAGATAATATAGACTTCAGGCTGAAAAAGGTTAGAAGGGACAACGAAGGCCATTTCTTATTACTTAAGGGGTATGTACACCAGGAAGAAATTACACTACTAAACATATATGCACCCACCGAGGGGCCAGCAAAATACATAAAACAACTGCTAAGAGACCTCAAAGAAGACATTGACAGTAGCACAATAATAGTATTATGATACCAATATCCAAGGTCAAGTGAAACATATATCAGGAGGTCCTGTCAAAGGTGGAAATTATCACAAACGTGTGGGATTCAGAGGCTAGGTAAGACAGAAAATGGAACAGTGTGCTAACAATTGTTGAGGGTACTAATGCCAACCTAGAACTGAGCATTAAATAGAGGCAAAAAGATACACATGACAACCCTTTAATGTATGTTCTGTAATCCATAGTCTGGAGGGGAAGGAAAAGAGAAAGAGAGAGAAATGGAAAGAAATAAAGAACCTGCCATGGAGCAGGGCTGGGGAGGGGGGGAGGGAACCGGGGGCGTTGGTGGTGGGAGATGGGCACTGGTGGCGGGATGGGTGCTGCAACACTGTTTGACCAAAACCCAAATATGAACTTTTTAACTGTATATCTTTGTAATTTTAAAAATAAAAAAATTTAAATATATATATATATATATATATATATATATGTATATATATAGTTTCTAAGAGTTTTGAGGTCGAGAATTTAGGGTTTTCTAAGTATAATATCATGTCATCTGCAAATAATGATAGCTTGATTTCTTCCTTGCCTATCTGGATGCCCTTAATGTCCTTTTCTTCTCTGATTGCTATGGCAAGTACTTCCAGTACTATATTGAACAAAATAGGTGAGAGAGGGCAACCTTGTGATGTTCCTGATCTTAAGGGGAAGACTTTCAATTTTTCCCCATTGAGAATGATACTCGCTGTGGGCTTTTGGTAGATGTCTTTGAATATCTTGAGGAAGCTTCCTTCAATTCCCATTTTCTGGAGGGTTTCAATCAGGAATGGGTGCTGGATCTAAATTCTTTTTGGCATCTATTAATCGGATCATATGGTTTTTATTTTTTCTCTTATTGATATGATGTATATGTTTATTGATTTGCGAATGTTCAACCATCCTTGCATTCCCATGATGAATCCTACTTGGTCATGATGTATGATCTTTTTGATGAGTCTTTGGATTCTGTTTTCTAGTATTTTGTTGAGGATCTTAGCATCTGTGTTCATCAAAGAGATTGGTCTGTAATTTTCCTTCTTTGTGTTGTCTCTCCCTGCTTTGGGAATCAGGGTGATATGTGCCTCATAGAAGCTGTTTGGGAGTGTTTCTGTTTCTTCTATTTCCTGAAAGAGCTTGAACAGGATAGGCAGTAGGTCCTCATTAAAGGTTTTATAGAATTCACTAGTGAACCCATCTGGACCTGGGCTTTTGTGTTTGGGCAGACTTTTAAGTACTGTTTCAATTTCCTCAATGGCGATAGGCTTATTAAGGTATTGGAGGTCTTCTTGTTTCAATCGTGGGTAGTTATTGGGTTTTAGGAATTTATCCATTTCTCCTAGGTTCTCATGTTTCCTGGCATACAGGTTCTCAAAGTAATATCTGATGATCTTTGAATTTCTGTCTTTTCTTTTGTGATGTCACCATTTTCATTTCTGATTCTGTTTATTTGGGTTCTCTCTTTCCCTGTCCTTACAAGTCTTGCCAGTGACTTGTCGATCTTGTTTATTTTTTAAAAGAACCAGCTCTTGGTTTCATTAACCTTTCAGATTGTTTTCTTTTGTTTCCAGCTCGTTGATTTCCTCCCTAAGTTTTATTATTTTCTTCTATATGCCTGGGTGGGGCTTTTTTTGGTCTTTTTCTAATATTTTCAGCTGTGTGGTTATGTTATTTATGTGGGCCCTTTTTTCTTTCCTTATGAATGCTTGCATAGCTATGAACTTTCCTCTTAACACAGCTTTTGCTGTGTCCCACGAGTTCTGATAGTTGGTATCTTTATTTTCATCTGTTTTCAGGAATCTTTGGATTTTCTGTTTGATTTCTTCTATGACCCATTTGTTGTTCAGCAGTGAGCTGTTCAGTTTCCAGTGTTTGGTCTGACTCCCTTCTTCTCTGTATGGTTAACTACTATTTTCAGTGCATCATGATATGAAAAGATAGTTGACACGATTTCTATCTTTTTTATTTTGTTGAGGTATGCTTTGTGGCTCAGTATATGGTCTATCTTGGAGAATGTTCCATGTGCACATGAAAAAATTGTGTATTCAGCTTTTTTTGGGATGAAAAGTCCTGTATATATCAATCAGCTCTCTTTCTTCCATTTCTTCCTTCAGTTCCAGAATTTCCATGGGGAGTTTCAGTCTCGTCGTTCTATTTATAGTCGATAAAGCAGTGTTGAAGTCTCTGACTATTATTGTGCTACTGTTAATGTTTTATTTGAGTTCTATTAATAGTTGTTTTACGTATTTTGCTGGCCTCTCATTTCACCCATATATGTTTAGTAGTGTGATTTCTCCCTGGAATGCATAACCCTTAATTATTAAGAAATGGCCTTCATTTTCCCTTTTAACCTTTTTTTCAGCCTGAAGTCTATATTGTAAGATATGAGTATGGCCACACTCACCTTTTGGAGGAGTTGTTTGCATGGAGAATGGTCTTCCAGCCTTTGACTTTGAGTCTGTGTTTGTTCTGATTATTCAGATGTGTTTCTTGTAGCAGCAGAATGTTGGATTTAGTTTTTTTAATTCATTTTGCCACTCTGTGTCTCTTAATTGGTGCATTTAGACCATTGACACTGAGAGAGATTATTGTCATTGGATTTTGTGCAATGACAGATCTTTCTGCTTAAACTTTTTGTTATTTTCGGTTGCCTTATTTTACAATAGACCCTTCAATCCTTCTTTTAAAGTTGATTTTGAGTCTATGAATTTCCTGAGCTGTTGCTTATCCATGAAGCTGTGTATCTTTCCTTCGGATCTGAAAGTAAGTATATCTGGGTAAATTCTTGGTGAGGTGTGCAGTTCATTAAGTCTTTTCACAATATCCTACCATTGCTTTCGGGCTTAGAGTGTTTCATCTGAGAAGTCTGCTGTAAATCTCAGGGATGCTCCTTTGTATGTGATTTCCTTCTTTGATTATGCTGCTTTCAGTATTCTGTCTCTGTCTATCGTTTTTGTCATTTTAATAAGGATCTGTCTTGGAGTATTCTTATTGGGGTTTCTTTTAGCTGGTATCCTACGGTGTTGCAGGACTCCTCTAAGAGCCTCTGCATCTGCCCTGGATTGCCTCCTGCAGGCTACTTTGTAGATAGAGGGGTAGTTTAAATGTGGCAGTTTATCTGACCATATATTCTATACTGGCTGGTATAAATATTCTCTCATGCTACCACAATCATAGTGGGACTAGCTAGATCTTACCATCATATTTGCCTGGCCACGTTGGATCTCTAAGTAATTAGACCAGAGAGAAATGCTGTTTGCCTCTAAGCAAGCAAGCATGGCTCTCTAATAACTCAAAGGCAACTAAAATACAAAACTACCGTGAAGTAGAGGAGACTCTTGTGAAGGTTTGGAGAAATATTTAACTGGCATTAGTATCAGTCTTTGGTACAGAGACATACCATCTCAGAAACCCCCTTCTCTACCCTATAAAGGCATTTCCAGGCAGATCTTGGCTCAAAATATTAGCATATAATAGGGCCTAGGTGAGGTGCTGGGAGATATTACCTAAGGGCATTTGACCCTTCCTGTTTCCCATAATAGTGGGAAGTCTGTATTGCAGGGGTATAAATCCAGCCTGCTTCCCTCTCTATCTCTTTTGGGTTCTCTCTTTTGTGAGCTAGCACCCTTCTTAAGAATCTTGTCTTTGTCTCCTCTTTACAGGGCCTTTACACGTGGTGACCACCATCTTTGCCTACAGAGGCTGGGGTTCTAGCCAGGAGTCATGAGCACATGGTTTTTCCTATTGCTGATTTGTATGCCTGAACCTGTGATAAGTAAAGTATTTTAAAACTGCATCAGATTCCTGAGTCTTCATCCATTCCCTTCCGGCCCCGGAGGTAGAAGGGAACTTGCTTCCTGGCACTGTTGGGGATCCCGGTAGTGTTCCCCGACACTATGGGCCTCCTGTATCTGGGAGCATATATCTTCAGTTTGGGGGAACTTCTCAGCGATGATGGCTTTGACAGTTTCTTCTTCATCAGGGTTTTCTTCTTGCCCTCTGGGACCCCAATGATGCATATGTTCTTTGTTTTGGCTTCATCTCGATTTTCTCTCTGGTAGTCTGTTCATTGATTGTGAGCCTTTTTTTTCCATCTTCTGTTGTTGTCTAGAGAATCTCTGAACCTTGTCTTCGAGATCTCTAGTTCTTTCTTCCGTAGCTGTTACTCTGCTTTGGAGGACTTCCACTGTGTTTTTCAGTTCACTTACCTCATTTTTAGTATCTGTCATTTCTGCTTGTATTTTGGTCTGAAATTTACTCAATTCTGCTCTCATGTCCTCTTGTATTTTATTGACTTTGTATTCCATTGTTTCTTTGAGGTTCATGTGCATCTTTAACAGTTCCTTCTGAAATTCCTTCTCAGAGAGGTTATATAGCTCATCGTTAATGCTTGACTCATCTGTATTAGTGACTTCGATCATTGAGCTTGAAGGAATTCTGTGTTGTTTTACCATAATGACTATTGTAGGTTGAAAATGTGTGTTCTGGGTGACTATAGAGTTAGTAGGTTCCTGAATTATTTTGCAGTTAGGGATGGATAGCAAAGAACTTAGGGGCAAATGCTCAGTGGTATCTCAGGCAGATAGATATTACTTAGAGGATGTGCTAGCATGTCTGCGCTTTTTTGAGTTTTGGGGGTGTCCCCTTCTCAAAGTTCCAGCCCTTTAATCTGGAACTGAGTGCCTTGGGGGAGCGCCTGCTGCAGGAACGCATGGTTCGGAGGCAGATGATCTCTGTCCAATGATGATCAGGTCAGACGATATTTGTAGTGCCCACCCAGGGATGTCGGATATCGGGGATGCCGCAACAGTGGGGTCCCCAACAGTGCCAGGAAGCGAAGTTCCCTTCTACCTCCCGGTTGGTGGGGAATGGATGAAGACTCAGGAATCCAGCAAGGTTTTAAAATGCTTTATTTGTTACAGGTTCAGGGATACAAATTAGCAATAAGAATAACCCTGTGCTTAGGATTCCCAGCTAGAACCCCAGACACGTGTTGGCCAAGATGTCGGCCACCACATGTTAAGTCCCTATAAACAGGAGACAAAGACAAGACTCCCAAGAAGAGTGCAAGCCCCAAAAGCATGTCCATCATTTTATAGGCAAATTTCATAGCTTTGTTTTTTCCTGACAGTTGTATAGTATTCCATTGTGTAGATGTACCAAATTTTCTTTATCCAGTCATCTGTTCTTTGGCGCTCTGGCTGTTTACAAATTCTAGCTATTTTGAATATTGCTGCTATGAACATAAAAGTGGCGATGACTTTCTGCTGTGTATTTGTGGCCTCCCAGGGAATATTCCCAGGAGTGGTATGCCTGGGTCAAATGGGAGCTAAATTTCTAGTTTTTTGAGGAATGTCCATATTGTTTTCCAAAAAGGCTGTACTAGTAGATATTCCCACCAAAAAATGGATGAGAGTCCCCTTCTCCCTGCACCCATGCCAGCACTTGTTGTTGTTTCTCTTTTGGATATGTGCCAGTCTCTGTGGTGTGAGATAATATCTCAATGTTTTTGATTTGCATCTTTATGATAATTAGTGATAATAAATATTTTCATATTCGTTTTGGCCATTCAAATTCTTCTTTGTCAAAGTTTCTGTTCATTTCTATCACCATTTATGAGGTTGGCTGTTTTTTTCTTGTAAAGTTCTACCAGTGCCTGATATATCCTGGCTATTAACCCCTAATCAGATGGGAATTGAGTGAATATTCTTTCCCATTTGTTTCTTTGGAGGTTGAGAAGTTTTTTAGTTTCATCTAGTCCCATATGTTTATCTTTGCTCCTAGTTGCTTTGTCAGTGATGTTTCATCTTTGAAGATGCCTTTAGCTTTAATGTCGGGAGGGTTCTCCTATATTTTCTTTGACATATTTTATGGATTCAGACCTGATATAGAGATATTTAATCCATTTTGATCTGATTTTTGTGCATGGTGATAGAGGTCCTAATTCATTTTTTAATATGTCACTGCCCAGTTTTCCCAGCACCACTTGTTGAAGAATTTCCTTGCTCCATTTTATACTTTTGCTCCTTTATCAAAAATTAAATGACCATGCATTTGAGGCTGGGTGTGATGATACTCAACTCTATTCCATAGATCCACAGGTCTGTTTTGATTCCAACACCATGCTGTTTTAATTATTACTGCTTTGTAGTATAATTTGAAGTTAGGAAAGGTGATGCCTCCCATCTTCTTTTTTCCCAAGAATTTCTTTAGCTATCTGTGGGGGTTTATTATTCCATAAAAATTTCAGGAGTGTTTTGGTCAATTTCTTTCAAGAATGCCATGGGCATTCTTATATGGATCACATTGAATCTATATAAAGCTCTAGAGAGCGTTACCATTTTGACAACGATGATTCTTCCAATCTATAAGCAGGGAATTTGTTTCCATTTCCTTGTGTCCACTTTTATTTCTTGAATCAGGGTTTTATAGTTTTCTTTTTTACAAGTCCTTAAAACTTTGTTAAACTGATTCCTAGCTATTTGATTTTCTATAATACGATTGTGAATGAGATTGTTTTCTTAATATCCCTTTCTTCTCTATCGTTTATAGGAAAGCCACTGACTTTTGGGTAATGATTTACTACACTGCCACTCTACTATAGATATCTATTATTTCAAGCAACTTTTTGGTAGTGAATGTAGGGTTCTTTAGGTATAATATCATGACACCTGCAAATAGTGATAGCTTGACTTCTTTCTTGCCTATCTGGATGCACTTAATGTCCTTTTCTTCTCTGATTGCTATGGCAAGTGCTTCCAATACTATATTGAATAGAAGTGGTCATGGTGGGCAACCTTGTCTTGTCCCCAATATTAGAGGGAAGGTTTTCAGTTTTTCTCCATTGAGAATGATACCCACTGTGGCTTTTGTTAGATGGCTTTGACTATATTGAGAAAGGTTCCTTCTATACCCATTTTATGGAGGGTTATTATCATGAAAGGGTGTTGGATATTGTCAAATGCTTTCTGTGCATCTATTGATATGATCATATGGTTTTTATTTTTTCTCTCATTGAAATGATGTATTATGTTGATTGATTTGTGAATGTTGAACCATCTTTGCATTTCCAGGATGAATCCTACTTGGTAATGATTGATATATAATATTTTTGAACTGTCTTTGGATTCTGTTTGCTAGTATTTTGTTGAATACCTTAGCATCTGTATTCACCAAGGAGATTGGACTTTAGTTTTGTTTTTTGTGTTGTCTCTGCTTGCTTTGGGTATCAGGATGATATGTGCCTTGTAGAAGCTACTTGGGACTATTTCTGCTTCTTCAATTTCCTGGAAGTGCTTGAAAAGGACTGGCAGTAGGTCCTTCTTAAAGGTTTGAAAGAATTCTCTAGTGAAATCATTGGACCTGGGCTTTTGTGTTTGGGCAGACTTTTAATTACTGTTTCAATTTACTTGAAGGTGATAGGCTAATTCTGGTATTGCAGGTCTTCTTGTTTCAGCTGTGGGAGGTTGGACTTTATGAATTTATTCATTTCTTCCAAGTTCTCATGTTTCGTGGCATATAGGATCTCAAAGTAATCTCTGATGATCTTTGGATTTCTGTGGTTTCTAATATGATGCCCCCCCTTTTCATTCCTGATTCTACTTATTTGGGTTCTCTCTTTCCCTGTCCTTACAAATATTGTCAATGATTTGTTGATTTTGTTTTTCAAAGAACCAGCTCTTGGTTTCATTAATCTTTTGGATTGTGCTTTGGTTTCTAGCTCATTGATTTTCACTCTAAGTTTTATTATTTTCTTCTTTCTGCCTGGGCTGGGCTCCTTCTGTTGGTCTTTTTCTAATATTATGAGCTTTGAAGTCAGGTTATTTATATGGGCCCTTTCTTCTTTCATAATGAATGCTTGCACAGCTATGAACTTTCCTCTTAACATTGCTTTTGCTGTGTCTCATAAGTTCTGATAGTTCATGTCTTCATGCTCATTTGTTTCCAGGAATCTTTGGATTTCTCCTTTGACTTCTTCTATCACCCACCAGTTGTATCTATGATGTCAGATACTATTATGGCCACACTGCCCTTTTTTGGGGAGTTGTTTGCAGCATGAAGAATTGTCTTCCAGCCTTTGACTTTCAGTCTGTGTTTGCTCTGATTACTCAGATGCGTTTCTTTTAGGCAGCAGAATGAATGTTGGATTTATCTTTAATCCATTTTGCCACTCTGTGTCTCTTAATTGGTGCATTTACATCATTGATATGAGAGAGATTATTGTCATAGGATTTTGTGCCATCACTGTATCACTGTATCACTGTCTTCCCGTTCATCATCGATTTGCTCGAGCGGGCCCCAGTAACACCTCCATATGTCCTGTCTCATGCTAGTAGAGCCCAAGGGCATCTGCTTGCTCGGAACACAAAGAGCCTCAATCCATTCCGGAATGAGGTCTATAATTGTTACTGGTATTTGGCATATCAGATACAACACGGGTAGCTTGCCAGGCTCTGCCGTGCAGGTGGCATACTCTTATAGTCATCTCTAAGTCCAGCATTTATTGATGAACCGCATAGCGGCCGTGTGAGCCGGGCCGTGATAGTCTGGTCTGCTGGGTGGAGTTCTGATGAGAGAGAAGTCCGGATGTGGAAAATGGAGGCCCTCATAGAGTGGGGGTCGTCTGGCTTGTTGCAAGGCTCTGCTGGGGTGGCGGGCCAGGGCTAGAACCCGCCATCCCTCCTGGGCGCCTTGTGAGCGGCTGGGCACAGGGAGAGCCAGTAGCAGCTCTTTTGTGCCATATTTTTGAATAAGTTTGTTGTGCTTTTAGGGTTTCTCTTATTTTGCAGTAGCTCCTTCAGTCCTTTAAAAGTTTGTTTTGAGTCTATGAAGCTCTTGAGCTGTTGCTTCTCTATGAAGTTGTATATGTTTCCTCCAAATCTGAATGTGAGTCTGGCAGGGTAAAGCGTTCTTGGTGAGGCCTTCATTTTGGAGAGTCTTTTCATGATATCCCACCATTGTCTTCGGGATTGAGTTTTTCCTCTGCAAAATCTGCTGTAACTCTTAGGGATTTTCCTTTGTATGTGATTTCCTTCTTTGATCTTGCATTCAGTATTCTATATCTATCTATAGTTCTTGTCATTTTGATTAGGATGTGTCTTGGGGTATTCTTATTTGGATTTCTTTTACATGGTACCCTTTGGGCCTCCTGAATCCGGGAGCAAGCAGTCATTAGTTCGGGAAACTTCTCAGCAATGATTGCTTTGATAGTTGTTTGTTTGTCAAGATTTTTTTCCCTGTCCCTCTGGGACTCCAGTTATCCACATGTTATTCCTTTTTGGCTTCAACTCCGTTATCTCTTGTGTTGGATCTAGAGGTTGGCGGAACTTGGGTGTTCCAGGCCGCCGCACTCTTTGTCCTCTAATGATGATTTTGATGGTTGCTTTTTCATCAGTTTTTTCTTCTTGCCCTTCTGGGAACTCAATGATCCTTATGTTATTCCTTTTCACTTTATCGGGATTATCTCTGCTGTCTGTTAATTGTGAGTCATTTTTTCATCTTCTGCTGTTATCTAGAAAGTCTTTGGACCTCTTCTTGGAGATCACTAATTCTTTTGTCAACAGTTGTTACTCTGCTGTGGAGGCCTTCCAGTGAGTTTTTCATTTCACTTACCACATTATTAATATCTGTTATTTCTGCTCTATTTTGATCTGCATTTTCTTTTTTATTTTATTTTACCACTGTGAGATATACATATACAAAGATATACAATTAAAAAGCTCATGGGGCCAGAGCGATAGCCCAGTGGATAGGGCGTTAAATGATCATATGTTTGAGGTTGGGTGTCAGGACACTCAATTCTATTCCATAGATCCACAGGTCTGTTTTTATTCCAATACCACACTGTTTTAATTACTACTGCCTTGTAGTACAGTTTGAAGTTGGGAAAGGTGATGCCTCCCATCTTTCTTTTTCCCAAGGATTGCTTTAGCTATCCTTGGGGGGGTTTATTGTTCCATACAAATTTCAGGAGTATTTGATCGATTTCTTTGAAGAATGTCATGGGTATCCTGATAGGGACTGCATTGAATCTGTACAGAGCTCTAGGGAGTATTACCATTTTGACAATGTTGATTCTACCCATCCATGAGCAGGGAATATGCTTCCATTTCCTTGTGTACTCTTTTATCTCTTGAGCAGTGTCTTGTGGTTTTCTTTGTATAGGTCCTTTACACAGTTGGTTAAGTTGATTCCTAGGTATTTGATTTTCTGTGGCACAATTGTGAATGGAATAGTTTCCTTAATATCCCTTTCTTCTCTTTCGTTATTTGTATATAGGAAAGCCACCGACTTTTAGGTGTTGATTTTGTATCCTGCCACTCTACTATGTGTGTCTATTGTTTCTAGGAGTTTTTGTGGTAGAAAGTTTAGGGTTCTCAAGGTATAAAATCATATCATCTGCGGAATAATGATTGCTTGATTTCTTCCTTGCCTATCTGGATGCCCTTGATGTATTTTTTCTTCTCTGATTGCTATGGCAAGTACTTCCAGTACTATATTGAATAAAAGAGGTGAGAGTGAGCAATCTTGTCTTGTCCCTGATCTCAGGGGAAAGGCTTTCAATTTTTCCCCATTGAGAACAATGCTTGCTGTGGGCTTTTGGTAGATGGCTGTAACTATCTTGAGGAAAGTCCCTTCAATTCCCATTTTATGGAGGGTTTTAATCATGAATGGGTGCTGGATCTTGTCAAATTCTTTTTTCTGCATCTATTGATAGGATCATATATTTTTTATTTTTTTCTCTTATTGATATGATGTATTACGTTGATTGATTAGTGAATGTTCAACCATCCCTTGCATACCAGGGATGTATCCTACTTGGTCATGATGTATGATCTTTTTGATGAGTCTTTGGATTCTGTTTTCTAGTATTTTGTTGAAGATCTTAGCATCTGTGTTCGGCAGGGATATTGGTCTGTAGTTTTCTTTCTTTGTGTTGTCTCTCCCTGCTTTGGGTATCAGGGTGAAATGTGCCTCCTAGAAGCTGTTTGGGAGTTTTTCTGTTTCTTCTATTTCCTGGAAGAGCTTGAAAAGGACTGGCAGTAGGTCCTCCTTAAAGGTTTGGTATAATTCACTAGTGAATCCATCTGGACCTGGGCTTTTGTGTTTGGGCAGACTTTTAATTACTGTTTCAATTTCCTCGATGGTGATAGGCTTATTCAGATATTGCAGGTCTGCTTGTTTCAGCCGTGGGAGGTTATAGGACTGCAGGAATTTATTCATTTCTTCTAGATTCTCATGTTTCATGGCATACAGGCTCTCAAAGTAATTTCTGGTGATCTTTGGATTTCTGTGTTTTCTGTTGTGATGTCACCATTTTTATTTCTTATTCTGTTTATTTGGGTTCTCTCTTTTTCTGCCCTTACAAGTCTTGCCAATGGTTTGTCAATCTTGCTTATTTTTTCGAGAACCAGCTCTTGGTTTCATTAATCTTTTGGATTGTTTTTTTTTTCGTTTCCAACTCATTGATTTCCTCTCTATGTTTCATTATTTCCGTTTTTCTGCCTGGGTTAGGCTCCTTTTGTTGGTCTTTTTCTAATGACTTCAGCTCTGTAGTCAGGTTATTTGTGGGGTCCCTTTCTTGTTTCCTGATGAATGCTTGCAGAGCTATAAACTTCCCTCTTAACACGGCTTTTGTTGTGTCCCAAAAGTTCTTATAGTTGGTGTCTTCATTTTCATTTGTTTTCAGAAATCTTTGGATTTCCTGTTTGATTTCTTCTATGATCCATTTGCTGTTCAGGAGAGAACTGTTCAGTTTCCAGGTGTTTTGTTTGACTCCCTCTTTCTGTGCACAGTTAACTTCCCATTTTCAGTGCATCATGGTCTGAAAGGATGAGAATGCTATTCGGGTCTCCTAGAGAGGAATCGAAAGAGCTATGCTTGGAATATCACGCTCTCACTCAAGTGAGTGAAGGAATCCGGAGTTCTGACCTCCGTCGCTATTCCAGAATCAGGGATGCTGACTCGTTTGCCAAGGCTTCGAAAATCAGATGGGCTAGACATGTAATGCGATTTGGAGACAACCACTGGACTAGAGCCATTACCTACTGGATCCCACGGGATGTCAAAAGATCACGTGGCCGCCCACCTACAAGATGGTCAGACTTCCTTGTCAAGACCCTGAAGGAACGGTTTGAGACTCTTCATATTCCTGAATCAACCAGATGCCATTGGGCTACATTGGCACGTGATAGGGTCCAATGGAAATGTTACTGGGGCCCACTCGAGCAAATCGATGAATAATGGGATTAAAGTGATCAAGTGAACAAGTGATCATGGTCTGAAAAGATAGCTGACACAATTTCTACCTTTTTAATTTTATTGAGGTATGCTTTGTGGCTCAGCATGTGGTCTAATTTGGAGAATGTTCCATGTGCACTAGAGAAAAATTTGTATTCAGCTTTTTTGGCATGAAAAGCCTTATCCACTAGCTCTCCTTCTTCCATTTTTTCCTTCAGGGCCAATATTTCCTTGGAGAGTTTCAGTCTTTTTTTATCTATCCATAGTTGATAGAGCAGTGTCTCCAACTATTATTGTGTTACTTTTAATGTATTCTTTGAGATCTCTTAGCAGTATTTTTTATGTATTTTGCTGGCACCTCGTTGGGTGCATATATGTTTAGTAGTGTAATTTCTTCCTGGTGTACATACCCCTTAATTAATAAGAAGTGGCCTTCGTTGTCCCTTCTAACCTTTCACAGCCTGGAAGTCTATATTATCTGATACTAATATGGCCACACCAGCCTTTTGGAGGAGTTGTTTGCATGGAGAATGGTCTTCCAACCTTTGAATCTGAGTCTGTGTTTGTTCTGATTATTCAGATGTGTTTCTTGTAGACAGCAGAATGTTGGGTTCAATTTTTTAATCCATTTTGTCACTCTGTGTCTCTTAATTGGTGCATTTAGACCACTGACATTGAGAGAGATTATTGTCATTGGATTTTGTGCCATCTTTCTTTTTTGTGTTTGTTGTGATTATGGGTTTGGTCGCATTACAGTAGTCCCTTCAGTCCTTCTTTTAAAAGTTGGTTTTGAGTCTATGAAGTTCCTGAGTTGTTGCTTATCCATGAAGTTGTGTATCTTTCCTTCATATCTGAATGTGAGCCTGGCCGGGTAAAGAATTCTTGGTGAGGCCTGCAGTTCATTGAGCTTTTTCACAATATCCCACCATTGTTTCGGGCTCGGAGTGTTTCATCAGAGAAGTCTGCTGTAAATCTTAGGGATGTTCCTTTGTATGTGATTTCCTTCTTTGATCTTGCTTCTTTCAGTATTCTATCTCTATCTATAGTTTTTGTCATTCTAATTAACATGTGTCTTGGAGTATTCTTGCTGGGGTTTCTTTTAGCTGGTATCCTACGGGCCTCCTGGATCTTGAGGCAAGCGTTCTTTAGTTTTGGGAACTTCTCAGGATTTATGGCTTTGGCAGTTTCTTCTTCATCATGGTTTTCTTTTTTGCCCTTCTGGGATCCCAATGATCCGTATATTGTTTCTTCTGGCTTCATTTCGATTATCTCTTGTTGTCTGTTAGGTAATTGTGAGTCTTTTTTTCTATCTTCTGGTGTTGTGTAGAGAATCTTTGGAACTCGTCTTCGAGATCACTAATTCTTTCTTCAGTAGCTATTATTCTGCTGTGGTGGCATTCCACTGTGTTTTTAATTTCATTTACCTCATTTTTAATATCTGTCATTTCCATTTGCATTTCCTCATTTCTTCTCTCATGTCCTCTTATATTTTATTGATTTTGCATTCCATTGCTTCTTTGAGTTCTTTATGCATCCTTAACAATTCTTTTCGAAATTCCTTATCAGAGAGGTTATACAACTCATCGATATTGCTTGGTTCTTCTGGACTAGTGACTTCACTCACTGAGCTTGATGGAATTTTGCATTGCTTTACCATTATGACTATTGTAGGTTGCAAATGTGAGTTTTTGGGTGACTAGATAGTACAGTTAGTAGGTGTCTGGGGTTTTACCAGAGTTTGAGTTGGTGACAAGGAGTGTAGAACAAAGGTTCCTGGTACCTCATGCAAGATAGATAGTAAGAGGATCGTTGGGATGAGCTAAGCGTCGACGCGGTTTTGAGGTTTTGGGATGTGGCTGTAGGGTTCTGGCTTGTTCCTTGGGCTTATTTGGTCCTCGGAGATGCAAGGATCACACACACACATACACACACACCTGTGGGGAGGTTGCAGTCGTTCCTGGAAGCGCAGGGCCCAAGGGGTCGGGGCTGAACCAAGGTCATTTGCCTCA
The DNA here is from genome assembly GCA_021461705.1 of Cryptotis parvus. Classification (NCBI taxonomy): domain Eukaryota; kingdom Metazoa; phylum Chordata; class Mammalia; order Eulipotyphla; family Soricidae; genus Cryptotis; species Cryptotis parvus. The sequence goes on along the minus strand of JAJIBD010000600.1, from coordinate 34,720 downwards.
GTTCCCATTGATGGAAGTTCCAGCTGTTCCCTGGGGCTGATTGGGTCCCGCAGAGACGCAAGGGATCACACACATCTGTTGGTCTGTATTTTCATTTTTGCTCTCTTGACCTGTTGTATGTTATTGATTTTTTGTTCCATTGCTTCTTTTGAGTTCCTTATGCGTTCTTCCCCTTTTTGGCCACATCCGGCAATGCTCAGGGGTTTCTCTTGGCTCTACACTCAGGAATTACGCCTGGCGGTGCTTGGGGGACCATATGGGATGCTGGGATCGAACCTGGGCCGGCACAGGCCAGCCGTGTGCAAGGCAAATGCCCTACCTGCTGGGCTATCACCCCTCCTTATGTGTTCTTAACAACTCCTTCTGAAATTCCTTATCAGAGAGTTCATCATTATTGCATGGGTCATCTGGACTTGTGACTTCACTCACTGAGCTTGATGGAATTCTGCATTGCTTTACCATTACAACTATTTCAGGTTGCAATTGTGTGTTTTTGGTTGGCTAGATAGTACAGTTAGTAGGTGTCTGGGCTGTTTGCAGATTTTTGTGTTGGTGGCAAGGAATGTAGGGAAGTATGATCACTGGTACCTTGTATAAGATAAACACTTACATGGACGCTATTGCATCTGTATGTTTTTGAATATTGGGATATGGCACCCTTTGTGGATGTTCCCAGACTTTTTAAGGCTGGAGACTGGGTGGATCCGCTGGCTCAGAGGGTCACACACCTGATTTGGGGGGTGGTAAGAACCTTTCAAGTTCTGGAAGGCAGGGAGACATCCAGTGGTGGATCTGTGGGCTCTGGGCAACTTAGCCCCCTTTGTGGATTTTCCTATGCATATTTTAATGTAGGGGTTAGCACCCCCAAAAATCTGTATTATTCAAAAGTCAACTGCTTTGTTTGCAGGAGATGACCTGGGATGGATCTGAAAGCATATAAGAATGAGGGAACATCATCACCCTTAAAACATTTTTTGATGATTGAGTGACTGATTGGGGGGGCAGTTTGGGCTACACACAGTGGTGTGCAGGGCTGATTCCTGCCACTGTGCTCTGGAATCACTCTGGCAGTGCTTAGAGAACAAAATGTGGTGCCAGGGATTGAAGTGGGGTCTGCTACATGTAAGGCAGTTGCCTTAATCCTGTACTGTTTCTCTGACCCTCAGTAAAATATTATTATTAGCTATATTTTCCACTATTCTAGATGAGTTTTTAAGAATTATCTTGTCATGTTCCCTCAGAATATATTATATTAAAGTTCAGTTGGAAAAACTCAGCATCTTTTTACTATTGAGGTTTTCTATTTATAAGATTGACACACCTATAGTTATCCTCTTTATATAGTTAACGAGGCTTGCTATGCTTTCTTTGTTATTTTTAGGACTTTACGCCTTTTGCTATTACTGTGCATTATATTCTTATTTTGTTTTTTATATCTTTCACATTATCACTGTTATGTTGAAAAATGATTCTTGCATGTTTATTCTATAGCTTACCATTTGTTGAATTATCTTCATTAATTGTGTGTTGTCAATAAAATCTCTTGACAGGGAAAAAAAAGAATGAGGGAACAGATGTTCTGATACACTGATAAGAGAGAAAGAAGTGAAAAATTAATTTAGTAGTGGTTTGGTTGATTACAAACAAAATAACTGGGGGTCAGAGAGAGGGTAGAGCAGGGGTATGGAGCTTGTCTTGCTTCAAACAACCAGGCTTTGACCCCCACCATTACATATATCCCCACTATCAGGAATAATCCCTGAACAAAGAGCCGGGACTAAGCCCAAGATTTCTAGGGTGAGATCTAAAAATAAAACAAAACACACTGAAAAACTGTATTTTCTTACAAACAGTAATGCAAAATTATGAGTGACCTATTATTTATCCAGTATAGTTTTCTTATAATGAGAGTTACTCTATTAACCCTTTAGTGTCATAGACATGTAACTGCAGTCATGACATTGGACATGACAGAGTAGATCATCGATAACATTGTAGATGATAAAGTAAGGACACTGAAAAATGCTAATGGGCTTGGGGGGAGAATCAATCTCATATCAGTGCTAACATAATTTCTTCCTGTAGTCCTGCTTTCCGACTGTATAGATTTTTCTATATGTAAGAAAAGATGTCACTGAGCTAAAATTGCACTGTGACTCCCTCTGACACTCGGCAGGTGGATGTGCTCCAGATCAAGGTAAACCTGCCTTTGGCTCCTCTTCAATCAGTGAACTCCTAGGGATCATTCCCAAAGCTTGATTACCCTAAATATGTTCACTTAGGTAACCTATGCTAGTAAAGTAACTAACTCCAGTTGAATAGAGCATATCTTTTAGCACTCTCCTCAACCCAGTCTCTAATCTGCAATGAGGCAATATAGACACCAGAGGGCAGCAAAGGATAGCATTGTTTTCCTCAGGCCTGCCCAGATTTTCCACCTCACCCCATAGGAAAGTGCATCAAGGCTTTATCTCATTCCTCGCATATAAACACCAGTGACTGCATTGAATAAAATCTCCAGTGAGTCTTGGCTGAAACAACCCTCTAACCCCAGTGCAGGGAAGACATATTAGAAGTGTTCTCCTTACCTTGTAGAAGAGGGTGCTGAGTGAAATGAGTAGAGGGAGAGGGAAAGACAGAATGATCACACAAATTTGCAAAATATCAAGAAAAGTAGTAGGAGAATAATACCCAAAGACCATATAAATTAGGGTCAGGAGGACTGGTCCTCAGCAGGAAATTTGCTACAATGTGGTGAGGGCCGTTAGGGAAGAGAAGGGACCACTATGACAATGATAGTGGCAAGAGTCACTCTGGACAGGAAGTGGGTGCTCAAAGGAAACAAAGCAATATGAGAATAGCAGCAACAGTGTTGCAAACCGCAGTGCATTAAAGGAAAAGAAGAAAACAGGAAGTGTCTGCCATAGAGGGGACATTGGAGGAGGGAAGTGGACACTGGGCTCGAGAATATTGCATGACTGAAACTTGATCACGAAAATGTAACTTTTTGTTCTTATCACTTATCACTTGTCTTCCCATTGTTCATCCGTGTGCTTGAGTGGGTGCCAGTAATGTCTTCAAATGTCCCTGTCACATGTAAGTGACACATGCAGATGCAATGGCATCTGCGTGCTCCAGGAACACAAAGAACCTCATTCTGTTCGTTCAGGTTTTTGACAAAGAAGGTTGACCATCTCGTAGGTGGGCAGCCATGCGTTCTTTTGATGTCCCATGGACCTAGCACCTAACTTTTTATTACATGATTATTTAATGAGTTTTTAAAGAAAAATGTTACTTTAAAAAGTGTTCCAGATTTCCCTTCACACGTTTAACGCATGAGGCAACAACCTACTGACCCAGTTAGGCTTTTCTTGGCAAACAGGCTTTTTCCTGCCCCTCCTCAATCTGATGAGAATGCTTTGAGCTTTCAGCATTTTTTGTGGTGGGAGTGCATATCCCATGCTGTGTAATACTTATTGCTGGCCCTGTTCAGAAATCAATCCTGGTGGGGCTTATGGTACAGGAAAACTGAACCTGGGTGAGCCACGTGCAAGGCAAGTGCCTTACCTACTGTACTATCTCTCCAGCCCCAAGAATGTCATCTTTCAATTCCCTCAGATGCCAGATCATGCAGCTAGAAATTCAGGATCCTGGTAATGCCTTGGCCTTGGATATCTTCTTCCACTCAGGATGGCTGGGTGTGACAGACCTTTCTTTCTCATCCCTATCAGTGCTCAGTGCTGTGAGCAGACTCCAAATGAGAACAGATTCAGTAAGGTATAAGTTTCTTATACCTTCAGTAAGGTATAAGATTGAAGAGCTTCCAGGTAGCTTAGGAAGAAAGTCCACATTGAGCAACTTCACTGCTTTTCCCCCAGGTTTATTGAGTAGTAATTAACAAATGAAAAATCTGTTTTACTCTATTAAAATGTGAAGTGTAATGATTTTAGGGATACATATTGTGAAATGATCATCACAATCAAGTTTGGGGCTGGAGTGACAGCACAGCTGAGAGGGCATTAGCCTTGCATGCAGTTGACCTGGGTTCAATTCCCGGCATCCCATATGGTGCCCCACAGCACTGTCATGAGTAATTCCTGAGTGCAGAGCCAGGAGTAAACCATGAGCCTTGCTGGGTATGACACAGAAAGCAAAAAAAAAAGTTTTTGATATATCTTCACATTACATATTATTTGCTTATGTGTGAGGGGGAAGAAATGGTGAAATACTTAAAAGTCACTCTAATAGAAAAAATTGTGAATTCACATCACCATCTTCATCTATACAACAGAACTGAAAACCAAAAGTTTGTGTCTTTTGATCAAAATATTCCCATTTCTCTTACCTCCAAAGCCCTAGGAATCACCACTATATTCCATTTCTAAAATACAGTTTGTAAAAGATAGTTTCCATACATTTGAGGTCATATTTGCCCGGTGGTTTTATTTTTTTTGCTAATTTTTTACTTTAACAAATCTTCCAGGTTTATTCATGTTGTCACAAATAATCAAATTCTTCCATTGATGAGTCCAAATCATGTATTTTGTGTGTGGGTATACCAGATTTTATTTACCCACTCAGCCAATGATTTACACTTGGACTGTCTCCATATTTCATTTTGTTTGTGCTTTTTTGGCATGAGACGGGATCTTGTTTTTGGTTTGGGGGCCACAGCCAGTTATGCTCATGGCTAATTCCTTGACCTTCCCTCAGAGATCACTGCTGGAGGGGTTTAGGTGACCATATGCAAACCCAAGGATTAAGCCAGCGTTGGTCTATGTAAGGTACATGCCTTACCTTCGCTATCTCTCTGCCCTCCCACACATTGTTTTCACTATTGTGGGTAGTGACTTCATTGTTCCTGTTTTCTGATCATAAAGCAGTCTTTTATTATGGGTATCAATGCTTTTTAATGATTCTCAGAACCATGGAAGGATCAGTGGGACCCTATTCTACCCACAACTCTTTTCTTCTCCATTTCAATCTTCATGCTTTTATCTATGATATCACTTTCTTTCCACCAGCCCCTGACTGAGGTTGATGCGCCACTTTTTGCTTTCTTGTCCTCCAGGTTCTATCCAGACACTGAGGTCATACCATACCCATACCCATCAAAACATGTATGTTTTGATGCTTCTCTTTCTTCAGGAAGTGGCTTATGTATCGCGTTGTTAAGTTTGAGGGATACTTTTGATATTACAACTCCCTAAAGGACTATTCCTGTCTGTGGTCCATCCCACCTGCTTTCATTCTGCACAGATTGTGTTTCTTGAGGTCTGAACTTTGGAAGTAGCTTTTTTTTCCTGACATTGCATTGAAGAACAAAGGTGGATGTCAGTTATAAAGGCTAGGTAAGACAGAAAATGGAACAGTGTGCTAACAATTGTCGAGGGTACTAATGCCAACCTAGGACTGAGCATTAAATGGAGGCAAAAGGATACACATGACAACCTTTTAATGTATGTCCTGTAATCCATAGTCTGGAGGGGAAGGAAAAGAGAAAGAGAGAGAAAGGGAAGGGAAATAAAGAACCTGCCATGGAGGAGGGCTGGGGAAGGTGGGAGGGAACCGGGGGCGTTGGTGGTGGGAGATGGGCACTGGTGGAGGGATGGGTGCTGGAACACTGTATGACCAAAACCCAAATATGAACTTTTTAATCGTATATCTTTGTAATTGTATATCTCACAGTGGTATAATAAAATACTTAAAAAAAAGAAAACAAGAAAGAATGATGGATAAATTTTCTTTTAAGAATGTCTCCCTACAGGGGCCATAGCAGGTAGGGCGTTTGCCTGCATGCAATCAACCAGGGATCGATTCTGCAGCATCCCATATGGTCCTGTGAGCACTGCTAGGAATAAATCCTGAGTGCAGAGCCAGGAGCAACCCCTGAGAATTGCCAGGTGTGACCCCTCCAAATAAGAATGTCTCCCTTCATAACAAAAACCACAGAAATTCAAAAAGATCATCAGAGATTACTTTGAGAGTCTTATGCCATTAAACATGAGAACTTGGAAGGAATAGATAAATTCCTGAAGTCCTATAACCTCCCACGGTTGAAACAAGAAGACTTACAATACCTGAATAAGGCTATAACCATAGAAGAAATTGAAACAGTAATTAAAAGTCTGCCCAAGCATAAAAGTACAGGTCCAATGAATTCACTAGTGAATTCTTTCAAACCTTTAGGGAGGACCTACTGCCAGTCCTTTTCAAGCTCTTCCAAGAAATAGAAAAAAACAGAAACTCTCCCAAATAGCTTCTATGAGGCACATATCACCTTGATACCTAAAGATGTCAGAGTCAACACACAAAAAGAAAATAACAGACAAATCTCCTCGATGAACACTGATGCTAAGATCTTCCACAAAATACTAGCAAACAGAATCCAAAGACTCGTCGAAAAGATTATACATCTTGACAAAGTAGAATTCATCCCGGGAGTGCAAGGAAAGTTCAACATCCACAAATCAATCAACATAATACATCACATCAATAAGAGAAAAAATAAAAACCATATCATCATATAAATAGATTCAGAGAAAGCATTTGACAAGATTCAGCACCAGTTCATGACAGTAACACTCCATATAATGGGAATTGAAGGAACATTCCTCAGTATAGTCAAAACCATCTACCAAAAGCCCACAGCGAGCATCATCCTCAATGGGGAAAAAATTAAAAGCCTTCCCCTAAGATCAGGGAGAAAACAAGGTTGCCCACTCTCACCACTTCTATTCAATATAGTGCTGGAAGTACTTGCCATAGCAATCAGAGTAGAAAAGGACAATAAAGGCATCCAGATAGCAAGGAAGAAGTCAAGTTATCACTATTTACACATGACATGATATTGTACCTAGAGAACCCTACACTCTCAACCATAAAGCTCCTAGAAATAATAGATACCTATAGTATAGTGGCAGAGTACAAAATCAATTCCCCAAATCAGTGACTTTTCTATATACAAATAACAAAATAGAAGAAAGAGATATTACGAAAAAAAAATCCCATTCACAATTGTGCCACAAAAAATCAAATACCTAGGAATCAGCTTAACAAAAAGTATAAAGTACCTGTACAAAGAAAACTACAAAACGCTGCTTCAAGAAATATAAGATAACATGAGGAGATGGAAATGCATTCAATGCACATGGATTGGGAGAATTAACATTGTCAAAATGGTACTATTTCCTAGAGCTTTATACAGATTCAATGCAATCCCTATAAAGATACCCATGACATACTTCAAGAAATTGACCAAACACTCCTGAAATTTGTATGGAACAAGAAACACTCAAGAATAGCTAAAAGTAATCCTTGGGAAAAAGAGGTGGCATCCCCTTCCCAACTTAAAACTGTACTTCAAAGCGGTAGTAGTCAAAACAGCATGGTAGTGGAATAAAAACAGATCTGTGGACCTATGGAATAGAATGGAATATCCTGAGAGCTATCCTAAAATACAAGATCATTTAATCTTTGATAAAGGAGCAAAAAGTAGAAAATGGAGCAAGGAAAGCCTCTTCAACAACTGGTGCGGGAAAACTGGACAGCTACATGTAAAACATGAATTTGGATCTCTGTCTAACAACATGGAAAAAATCAGATTAAAATGAATTAAAGATCTCAATATAAGACCTGAAATCATAAAGCACATTGACGAAAATATAGGAAAAACCCTCCATGACATTGAAGCTAAAGGCATCTTCAAAGATGAAACACCACTAACAAAGCAACTGAAAGAAAAGATAAACATATGGGGAGAAGAAATCAACAGCAACTTTAACAAGGAAGAAATTCAAATGGCCAAAAGGCATATAAAATGCTCATCATCACTAATCATCAAAGAGATGCAAATTAAAACAACAATGAGATATCACCTCACAGCACAGAGGCTGGCATATATCCACAAGGGCAAGGACAACAAATTCTGGCATGGATGCTGCTGGGAGAAAGGGACTCTCATCCATTGTTGGTGGGAGTGTCAACTGGTACAGTCTTTTGGGGAAAACAATACGGACATTCCTCCAGACTGGAAATTGAGCTCCCGTTTGACCCAGCCGGTACCACTCCTGGGAATATACCCTGTGAAGCCCAAAACACACCGCAGTAACACCATCTGCACCCTTATTTTCATAGCAGCACTATTCACAATAGCCAGAATCTGCAAACAACCAGAGTGCCCAAGAACTGATGACTGGATAAAGAATCTGTGGTATACCTACACAATGGACTATTATGCAGCTCTTAGGAAAAATGATCACTTGATCACTTGAATCCTATTATTCATAGATTTTCTCAAGCGGGCACCAGTAACATTTAAATTGGACCCTATCACATGCCAATGTAGCCCTATGGCATCTGGTTGATTCAGAAATATGAAGAGCCTCAAACCGTTCATTCAGGATCTTGATGAAGAAGTCTGACCATCTTGTAGGTGGGCTGCCACGTGATCTTTTGACATTCCATGGGATCCAGTCAGTAATGGCTCTAGTCCATCTCTCATCTCCAAATTGCATTATGTGTCCAGTCCATCTGATTTTCGATGCCTTGGCAAACGAGACAGCATCCCTGATTCTGGAATAGCAACGGAGGTCAGAACTCCGGATTCCTTCTCTCACTTGAGTGAGGCATGATATTCCAAGCATAGCTCTTTCAATTCCTCTTTGGGAGATCCGATTAGCATTCTCATCCTGCTTTCATAGGGCCCAGGTCTCTGAGACATATGTTAATGCAGGGAGAACGGTGGAGTCAAAGAGATGTGCCCAGAGCCAGAGGTTCTTTGTCCTTTAGCTATTTCTTCAATGCCTTTGAAGGCATTCCATGCTGCTCTCTTCCTACTGCACAGCTCAGGTTTTAGGTCGTTCATCATGTTGACATCTCAACCTAGGTACACATAACTGCTGCATTTAGAGTGAATGGGTCCTCTGGAACTAGTTTTTCATGGACATAGTTTTGTTGAGATTCACCTGTAGACCTATCTTTGCACATCATCGGTTGAAGTCAGCCAGCATTTGTGCCTAGGGCTAATGTTTTGTGTTATTAGAATGATGTCAGCTTTCTGTTTCAAGCCCAGTGGTGCTCAGCCTCACGGAAATTGCTATTCCATGGATCCTACCATGTTTCACCTTATTTGTACTGAATATGCTTCCATGACTTTTCTATGTTTTATTTTTTTGATTTATTGAGTCACTGGTAGGAGGAGCCAAATTGGTCTCCTCCTCCCATTCCTCTACCTCCATGTCAGCGGTTGTGGCTGCGAGCTCCCAACTACCACAGCCAGCAACCCCAGAAGAGAGACACTCCAGATACAACCACTTCAACCCCACAGCTGCACCGCTCAGCCCCACGTGGAAGCAGCCCCTGGAGCTCCAGAGGACAGTAAAGGGATCAGCTAGACTCTGGCCGAGTCCAACATAGCTCCAAGGGTTTGCTCACACGTGTGGGGGAGGGCCACACTGGATGGACTTGGAGCAGGATTTGGGCTCCTCCTCCCATTCCTCTATGTTGGTGGTTGTGGCTGCGAGGCTCCCAACTTTCAGTACTAAGTCTGTCACGCAGAGCAGCTGCACGACAGTCTTAGATAGTACTGGAAGTTAGGACCAGGTCCTCCCCAGGATCTTTTACATTTATACACTGTATACAGTTCTAGGCAGGTTCTAGCCATGGCCTGTCATCCCAGTGAGCCTAGCAAGAAGCCAGAGGAAACCCCACACCATGAGGTCAGCCATTCTCAAAATCTGGACTCCAGAGTTCCTCAGAGCTACACCCAAGAGAAAATCTGATCTCTCCCTGTTGAGGTTCATTAGTAATTGCTCGAGATGAGAGCCTTCTACTGAGAATATACCACCTACGGCAGAGCCTGGCAAGCTACTTGTGTTGTATTTGATATGCCAAAAACCAGTAACAATTATGGACCTCATTCCCATGACCTGAAAGAATAGTTTGAGGCTCTTTGTACAGGTACTTTATACTTTTCCTTAAGCTGATTCCTAGGTATTGATTTTCTGTGGCACAATTGTGAATGGGATTTTTTTCTTAATATCTCTTTCTTCTATTTCGTTATTTGTATATAGAAAAGCCACTGGTTTTTGGAATTGATTTTGTACTCTGACACTCTACTATACATATTTCTAAGAGTTTTTGGGTCGAGAGTTTAGGGTTCTCTAAATATAATATCATGTCATCTGCAAATAATGATAGCTTGATATCTTCCTTGCCTATCTGCATGCCCTTAATGTCCTTTTCTTCTCTGATTGCTATGGCAAGTACTTCCAGTACTATATAGAATAAAAGAGGTGAGAGAGGGCAACCTTGTGATGTTCCTGATCTTAAGGGGAAGGCTTTCAATTTATCCCCATTGAGAATGATACCCGCTGTGGGCTTTTGGTAGATGGCTTTGACCATCTTGAGGAAGCTTCCTTCAATTCCCATTTTCTGGAGGGTTTTAATCATGAATGGGTGCTGGATTCTGTCAAATGCTTTTTCTGCATCTATCGATAGGATCATATGGTTTTTATTTTTTCTTTTTATTGATATGATGTATTATGTTGATTGATTTGCGAATGTTGAACCATCCTTGCATTTCCGGGATGAATCTTACTTGGCCATGATGTATGATATTTTTTATGAGTTTTTGGATTCTGTATGCTAGTATTTTGTTGAAGATCTTAGCATATGTGTTCATCAAGGAGATTGGTCTGTAATTTTCCTTCTTTGTGTTGTCTCTCCCCTTCTTTGGGTTTCAGGGGAATATGTGCCTCGTAGAAGCTGTTTGGAATGTTTCTGTTTCTTCTATTTCCTGGAAGAACTTGAACAGCAGAGGCAGTAGGTCCTCCTTAAAGGTTTTGTAGAATTCACTAGTGAAACCATCTGGACCTGGGCTTTTGTGTTTGGGCAGACTTTTAATTACTGTTTCAATTTCCTCGATGGCGATAGGCTTATTCAGGTATTGGAGGTCTTCTCGTTTCAATCCTGGGAGGCTATTAACATATGTCTCAGAGACCTGGGCCCTACAAAAGCAGGGTGAGAATGCTATTCGGGTCTCCCAGAGAGGAATCAAAAGAGCTATTGAGAGAAGGAATCCGGAGTTCTGACCTCCATCGCTGTTCCAGAGTCAGGGACGCTGTCTCATTTGCCAAGGCATTGAAAATCAGATGTGCTGGACATGTAATGCGATTTGGAGACAACTACTGGACTAGAGCCATAACCGACTGGATCCCACGGGATGTCAAAAGATAACGTGGCCACCCACCTACAGGATGATCAGACTTTTTCATCAAGACCCTGAGTGAATGGTTTGAGGCCCTTCGTATTCCTGAAGCAAGTAGATGCCTTTGGGCTACACTGGCATGTGATAGGGTCAAATGGAAATGTTACTGGCACCCACTTGAGCAAATCAATGAATAATGCGATGTCAAGTGATCAAGTCAAATGATCTCAAAGTGGTATAATAAAAATTGAAAAAAGTTTGCTTACTAAAATTTGGATCTCTGGAATTCTGTTTTGTTGACTCTGTAGTTTGAGTAAAAATTTGCCTATATTATTTCTTAACACCACCTTTTTATCTTAATCCGCAAACCCAGTCTGTCACTTCTCATTTTTCTTTTCTCCCTCTTCCCTCCACTTTCTTTCCTTCTCTGATCTATATTTTAGAACTAAGGATAATCTGATTTAAAACAAAAAATGCATTCCCTTGTTCAGTTATTCTAAATACCACATATAAGTGTATTATTCTGTGTTATTCTCAGTTTTTTAGGTTTTCTTATTGTTTGTTTTACTTCAGATAGTGTTTGATAGTGTTTGATTAATTTTTTATTAAGGGTCTAAGGTAGTTTTATTTATTAATTTTTTTAGTATTTTATTATACCACCGTGAGATATACAAATAAAAAAGATATACAATTAAAAAGTTCATATTTGGGTTTTGGTCATACAGTGTTCTAGCACCCGTCCCTCCACCAGTGCCCATCTCCCACCACCAACGTCCCCGGTTCCCTCCCCCTTCCCCAGCCCCCTCCATGGCAGGTTCTTTATTTCTTTTCCCCTCTCTCTCTTTCTCTTTTCCTTCCCTTCCAGACTATGGATTACAGAACATACATTAAGAGGGTGGCATGTGTATCCTTTTGCCTCTATTTAATGCTCAGTTCTAGTTTTATTTTTTAATTTTTGATAGTGCTTATCAATTTCTTGAAAAAATTTCATGGATATACTTATTATAGGGACCATATTGATGTGTTTCTATTTATTCAGGTCCTTTTTAATTTTTGCAGTAGCATTTCGTAGTTTTCTTCATACAGATCCTTTACATCTTTATCAAAGCTGATTTCAAGGTACTTGATTTTCTGAGGAAGTTTTATGTGTAGGTTTGTACTTTAATATCACTTCCTTCTCTTTCATTATTTACACATAGGAAAGCATGAAACTTCTGGGTATTAATTTTTTAACCTTCCACTCCACTGTACAGCTCTATTGTTTCTAGGAGCATTTTTTTTAAAGTAAAACAGGTTTTATTAAGGATGTTTTAGGGAAGGGAAGGATGAAGGAAAGTAAGAAAGAGAGTACGCATCTTAAGAGGGGAGATACGGGCAACACACGTGCTCGGGCACCACATGTGCTTTCGGCCACCTGGGCTCAGGCAACATGTGTGTCCATGCAGCATGTGTGCCTCTAGGAGCATTTTGATAGAAGCTTTAGGGTTATCTAAGTATCATTTCATCTAAAAATAGTGACAGCTTGACTTCTTTCTTTCCTATCTCAATGCCCTTAATATCTTTTTCTTCTCTAACTGTTATAGCAAATACTTCCAGTGCTATATTAAACAGAGGTGGCCATAGTTGTCAACCTTGTCTTTTCCCCTATCTTAGGGGGAAGACTTTTTTTTTCTTATTGAAAATAATGCTTGCTATGGACTTGTGGTAGATGGCTTTTACTATGGTGAGGAAGTACCTTCAAGTCACATTTGGTTGAGAGTCTTTATCGTGAGTGTTGGATCTAGTCAAATGCTTTCTCTTCCTCTATTGATATGATTATATGGTTTAATTTTTCTTTTATTGATATGATGTATTATGTTGATTAACTTGTGAAATTTAAGGTATCCTTGCATCCCTGGGATGACTCCTACTTGGTCATGGTGTATGAACATTTTGATGAGTGGTGGATTCTATTTGCTAGTACTTTGTTGACAATCTTTGTGTTTGTGTTTATCAGGGATACCAGCCTGTAATTTTCTTTTCTTTGTGATGTCTCTGTCTGTTTTTGGTATCAGGGTGATATATGCCTATAGAGTTTTTCTGTTTCTTGGGAGTGTTTCTGTTTCTTCAATTTCCTAGAAAAGTTTGAAAAGGACTTGCAATAGATTCTCTTTAAAGGTTTTGAAGAATTCGCTAGTGAATCCATCTGAATCTGGGCTTTTTTTGGGAGAAGCTTTTTTTATTATGCTTCAATTTCCTTGATAGTGATAGGCTTGTTGAAGTATTCAAAGTCTTCTTGGTTCAGCCTTGGGAAGTTAGAGTAACCCAGGAATTCATCTATTCCTTTAGGTTCTCTTGTTTCATAGAATACAGACTCACAAAGTAAACTCTGACAACCTTTTAGATTTTTAATCTCTGTGGTTTCTGTTATGATGTCCCAATTTTCATTTCAGATTTGGTTTATTAGGGTTCTCTATCTCTTTCTTTGTCTTGCTAGTAGTTTATTGATCTTGTTTATTTATTCATAAAGCATGTTTTTGGTTTCATTGATCATTTGGATCTTATTTTGGGATTCCAGCTTGTCGATTTCTACTCTGTGTAGAAATTATTTCCTTTTCCTGTCTGAGTTGGGGTTCTTTTCTTAATCATTTTCTAAGATCTTAAACTGTGGATTATTTATGTGGGTTCTTTCTTCTTTCCTGATGATCACACTTAGATCCAGAAACTTTTCTCTTAACACTGCTTTGGCTGTGTTCAGAAGCTCTGGTAGATCATGTCTTCCTTCTCATTTGTTTCCAGGAATCTTTTTATTTCTTCTTTTATTTCCTCCATAAACCATTAGCGAGCTGTTTCATTTCCAAGTGTTTTATTTGAGTCTCCATTTCTGTATGTGATTAACTTCTATTTTTAGTGCATCATTGTCTGAAAGGATAGTTTATACAATTTCTATCTTTATTTTATTGAAGTATGTTTTGTGGCCCAGCATGTGGTCTATCTTGGAGAATGTTCATGTACACTGGAGAAAAAATGTGTATTCAGGTTTATGGGAATGAAAGGCCCTGTAGATATCTACTAGCTCTGTCTCTCTCTTCCATTTCCTCAAAGCCAGTATTTTTTTGCTGAGTTTTAGTTTTATTGTTCTATCAAGAGGGACAAGGCAGTGTTGTAGCCTCTTACTAAAACTGTGTTGTTACCAATGTCCTCCTTGAAATATCTTAGCACTTATTTTAAGTATTTTGCTGGCCACTCATTGGGCACTTATATGTTTGGGAATATAATTTCTTCCTGATATATAGATCCCTTGATTATTGATAAATGTCCTTAACTGTCCCTTCTAACTTTTTCAGTGTGAAATCTATGTTGCTATATGCTGCTGGGGCCACCCCAGCCTTTTTTGAGGAGTTGTTTGAATAAAAAAATGTTTTCTAGGCCTTGACATTCAGTCTGTGTTTGCTCTGACTATTCAAATAAATACATTTTTTTGTAGGAAACAGAATAGTGGATTCAATTTTTTAAAACATTTTGCCACTCTGTCTCTTATTTGGTGTGTTTATACAATTGACATTGAGAGATTATTGTCATGGGGTTTTGTGCCATTCTTATGTATAAGTTTGTGTTTGTATTGTCTTACAGTAGCCCCTTCAGTCCCTTCTTTTAAAGTTGGTTTGAGTTGATGGCATTCCTGAGCTACTTATATGCATGAATTCATTAGTCCTTCAAATATGAATGAAAGAATAGCTTGGTAGAGTACTCTTGATGAAGCCTTCATTGAATTTTTTTCACTATATTCTACCACTATGTTCTGTAGAGAGTTTTGTCTGATAAGTCTGCTACTGCTGTAAATCTAAGGGATGCTCCTTTGTATGAAATATCCATCTTTAAATGTGCTGCTTAAAGTATTGTGTCTCTGTTTTTCTATCTATGGATTCATCATTCTGATTAGGATAAATTCTGGAGTAATTTCATTATGGTCCCTTTTAGCTGATACTTTTTTTGGCTCTCTGGATCTGGATCTGAATGCCTGCATCCTCCAGCTCTGGAAAATTTTCATCAATGAAGTCTTTAACTGCTCCTATCTTTTGAGATTTCCTCCCTGTCCCTCTAGAACTATGATGATTCTTATGTTGTTCCTCTTGAATTCATTCTAATGTACTCTTGCCTGATGCTGAGAAATTTTGCCGTCTCTTTACAGCTGTAGTTGCATGAGTGCTTTCTGTAGCTCTTCTTCAAGCTCACTGATTTTGGCTTTGGCTATTTGCATTCTCTCTTGAAGGTACCCACTGAGTTTTTCATTTTATCTACTGATTTTTTTTATTAATGACACTTCTGTTTGTTTTCTTGTTTCTTCTCTCATTTCCTCCTGTATTTTATTGGCTATCCATTCCACTATTTCTTTCATATCTTCTGTATTTTATTAGTCATCTATTCCACTGTTTCTTAGAGCTTGTTAAACATACTCACAATTTTGTTTCTGAATTCTATATTTGAGAAATTATGTATGTGGGTATACTTGTTGGGGCTTCAGGGCTCTTTTTATGATCCACTCCTCATGGTGGAGACCTGCGTTGTTTCTCCATGATTCCAAGGTAGTTTTAATGTAGTTCCTTTCTGTGCACTGTCAGTGTCCCCCGTCTCACTGCCAGGTAGGACTCTGTGGAAGCTCAGTAGATGGTGGTCTCCTCTTTACCCACCAAGGATATTACCTTCTTTGTAGGTGACTTGTATGGGGCCTCTAGAGCTGATTCAGTGAATGTGTTCTTGGGCTTGAACTTACTAGGACTTTTAGTTTGGGTCTGTATTGATTCTTGTGTTCACTGTTACTTTTGTGAGTTTGGGGAATATGTTAATTGGAAAAGGCTAATGGGGTATTGGCCTAATGTAGTTGGGGTAGCTAGGTTACCATTGTGAGAGTTCAGAATAAGAGGACAAGATGTGGGTCCAATGCAATATGGAAGGGAAGATTAGCTTGTGACCACATGAGCAGCCACTGCATTAAGGGATATTATTGATATGACAGCCTGTGATGTAATTTTGTATAAATTGATATACAGCCCATGTAGGACTGTTGCTTCTACAACTGATTACATAAGCCAAATTTTAGCAGTTATTCAGAACTTGTTTGGTTATTACAAATGCAGGCAGTTCATGATTGTGAACATCCTCAGATGATTGTCTGAGAATGTTTGCTTTGGGACTAGTTTTTACACATGTTTTTCAATAGTAAATTATTAAAAAAAAAAGTAAGTTGGGGCCGGAGAGATAGTCCAGTGGGTAGGGCATTTGCCTTGCACGCGGCCAGTCCGTGCTGGCCCGGGTTCAATCCCCGGCATCCCATATAGTCCCCCAAGCACCGCCAGGAGTAATTCCTGAGTGCAGAGCCAGGAGAAACACCTGAGCATTGCTGGGTGTGACCCAAAAAAAGCAAAAGAAAAAAAAGTTGTCACACTCACCACCAAAGTGTGGAGATTCCGTATCTATTGGACCCTCAATGTTCTTTGTACCCTTGACTGTCAGGCTCTGTTCAGCAGTCAGAAACCAATGCTTAATTTTGAATTGACTTTTTAAATATTATTATTAAATATCTTTATATCTGTGAGTGAAATAATGTGATTTTTCCCTCCATTTTACTTACTCCAACTCTAAGCATGTCATCTCAAACATTAAGATTTCAATCTTAATTATTTAATATTTAAGTTATTTCATATCTAGACTATTGTGAATAATACTACAATGTGTATGAGCACCTATATCCTTTTATGTTATTGATTTCTATTTTTTATTTATTTTTATTTAGATTTTTAGGGACAGGCAACTGCCCCTTGAGGTGTTGCAGGTGTGACTGCAGTGCCTGGCTGCATTGGCAGGTGGCAGACAGGAGACAGGCTTGTCGACACCCAGGGCTCTGCCCCATAGGCCCCTGGATGGTTGATGGTCTGACATTGAAAAAGACTGGGTCCCCTGGGGTGAACCCATGGCAGAGCCTGGCAAGCTCTGTGGTGTATTCGATATGCCAAAAAACAGTAACAATAATGGACCTCATTCCCAATGAATGGAGATGTTACTCTCCCCTGCTTGAGCAAATTGATGAACAATGGAAAGACAAGTGACAAGTGACAAGGGCCAGGCCAGCAGTGCTTAGAACTTACCCTTAGATATGTGCTCAGGTGATCTTATAGAGTACCGAGCATCAATTCTGTGTTGATTCCATGTAAGGCAAACACCCTCCCTATGTACTATCACTCTGCCACCTTAAGTTAGTGTCTTAAAAATAGTTATACAGGGCTCAGAGAAGTAGTAAAGAAGGTTGAGCATTAGCTTTACAAGTGATTGACCCAGGTGCAATCCTTTACACCCTGTATAGTTCCCAGGATTAATTCCTGAGTGCAGAGTCAGGAGTAAGCCCTAAGCAGTGCCGGTTGTGGCTCCAAAACCAATAAAACAAAGCAAAGTAAACCAAAATTTTTGTACAGGGATTTATAAGTGGATTTTCTATATTTTATAGTAAATTTGTTTTTAAACCTTGAAAAAACTCCATACCAATTTTTGAAAGTGCTGAACAATTTACAATTTTATGAACATGTATGAGGATTTTTTCCTTCACAATCCTGTAAACAGTGGTTTCTGGTCTTTTAATATATAGGTTTTATAATTAATAAATCTCACACCTGTGATAATAGGTGTGACTTGATAGCTCATTGTACTTTGTATTTCTTGATATTAAGTGATGATTGTTCTTCTGTGAAGTATCCATCTCTTACTTTCATTTTTAGTACTTATTTGTTATTTTCACTAATTATATGAGTTCTTTATATAACTTAGATAATAGCAACATGTTGATATGTTGTGCTAATATTTTTCCCTTAATATTAAGTACACTTTATTTCCCTTTCATCCGTATTTTATTTTCCACGGTGTAAAAACTTTTTAGTTTGATACAATTCCAATTATTTTCACATATGCTTCCTTTGCTCTTAGAGTTGTATTCTTAAAGCTTAAGAGTAGAATTAGGGTCAGAGCAATAGCACAGCAAGTAGGGCATTTGCATTGCATGTGACTGACCCAGGTTCAATCCCCGGCATCCCATATGGTCCCCGAGCACTGCCAGGAGTAATTCCTGAGCGAAAGAGCCAGGAATAACCCCTGAGCATTGCCAGGTGTGACCCACAAAAGCGAAATAAATAAATAAATAAATAAATAAATAAATAAATAAATAAACAAAGAGTAGAATTAACGTGGCTGAGGAAAGATTCTCTAAGATAGAGTCTATGAAATATTATATGTCAAAACTGGAGTTTTGCAATTGTCGAAAGTTCTAATACCAACCTAGAACTGAGCATTAAATACAGGCAAAAAGATACACATGACAACATTTTAAGGTATGTACTGTAATCCACAATCTGGAAGGGAAGGAAAAGAGGAAAGAGATTGAGAGAAAGGGAAAGAAATAAAGAACCTGCCATGGAGGCAGGCTAAGGGAGGGGGAGGGAATCAGGGACGTTGGTGGTCGGAAATGGGCACTGGTGGAGGGATAGGTGCTGGAACACTGTATGACCAAAACCCAAATATAAACATCTTTGTGATTGTATATCTCACGGTGGTATAATAAAATACTTAAAAAACTGGAGCTTTGAAGAAGGGTGTGTGTATGTGTGTGTGTGAGAGAGAGGAGAGAGTGGGAGAGAGAAAGAGAGGGAGGAAAGATGCAATAAAGAGAACACAATGAGAAACTTGAATTTTTTAATTGAGAGAGAATAATTTATAAAAACAAGGACAAAATTTAAAAATAGAATAAATATTCTAAATCTGGGCTCCTACGGAAATGTAACTAACATACATAATAGGGATAGTAGAACACCTGAAGGAAAGGAACAGGAGTACTTGAAACAACGAACAATACCAGCAAATATTTTCTTTGATATTTTTCAAAATCCAAGCAAAGAAAACACCAAACAAAATAAGTAAAAGTAAAACAAATACAAGGAAAAGTAGTACTTAAATATATCTTATTCAGACTGAAGAGTCAAAGTAAAAGAAGTCCTGAAAGAAACCAGATAAAGAAAACATTCTACCTACAGAGGAGCAAAAAGTCAGTGCCTGTCTTCTCAGAAACTGAACAACAGGAATGAAGTAAAATATTTAAAATGTTGAAAAAATTCCCCAAGCAAGAAATCTGTAAGAATGAAATTATTTATCTTTCCAGAGTTAGTGAAAAAATGAAAACTATTTCAGTCTCAGATAAATAAGAAATTCATGAACTATTTTGTTGGTTTACGTTCCTCAAGAAATGTTCAAAGTCCTTCAGAGAGGATGAAGCTAGCACTGGTTAAGAAAACCTTAAGTAGTGGAAATTACCACAAATGTATGCTCGAGCAAATTGATGATGAATGGGAAGACAGACAGTAACAGCATGGGAGGCAGAGGTTAGGAAAGACAGAGAAGGGAACAGTGTGCTAATAATTGTTGAAAGTGCTAATACCAACCTAGAACTGAGCATTAAATACAGGCAAAAGATACACATCTCAACCTCTTAATGTATGTATTACAATCCACAAAGTGTAAGAGAATGAAGAGAGAAAGAGCGAGAGAAAGTGAAAGAGAGAAAAGAGATAAAGAACCTGCAATAGAGGCAGGCTAGGGAGGGGGGAGGAAATCTGGGAAATTGGTGGTAGAAAATGGGCACTGGTGGAAGAATGGGTGCTGGAACACTGTATGATCTAAATGAAACATGAACGTCTTTGTAATTGTATATCTCAAGGTGGTATAATAAAATATTAAAAAAAGAAAACCTTAAATAGACATGAAGAAAGGAAGACTATTAGAGACAGAATATTTAAGCACAATTAATTTTTTTATGTTTTTACTCTTATATAACAAATATTTTCTACTCAAAATCAGTTTCAAAAAATTTAATTGTGCATATAGCTTATAAATAAATAAGATGTGTGACATAATAAAAAGATAAAAGGATTGAATTAGTAAATTTTGTTTTTATAAGGTATTTATTTTGCTAGCAAAGTAGTTAAAGTGTAGCCTTTTAATGAATTTGGAATAAATGAGCATTGCAAACTACAGGAAAATCACTGAAAAAGATTTTTGAAAGGTGCAACTGATAACAGTAAGAAAGGAGATAAGCGAGATTATGTAAGAAGGCAGAAAAGTCAAAGATAAATATAGAAAACCTGCAAAGGGCAGAAAAGTCTAAGATAAATATAGAAACTAATCATAAGACTAATGAATAGTAATCAGTTAACAAACATAATAAATATATATCTAGCTCTATCATTTAGAATAGATTTAAACTTTAGTGGTCAGAGTAAACCAAACAGTTATCTTGAGTAAAGATAAAAGAATTAAGATGTACTTTTTTTATACCACAAATGAATGCAGACATTCTATGTTGGTGCTTTTCCTTCTGACTCATTTCACTCAGCATGATACTCTCTATGTCCATCGATTTATAGGCAACTAGAACTGAGTGTTGAAAGTAGGTAAAGAAATAAAGATAATATCCCTTCAGTGACTGTATTACAAATCACTACGTGCAAAAGAAGAGAGAGAGAGAGAGAAGACAAGTGCTTAGCAGCTTTGGGTGGGCAGGTGGGGTGGTGGAAAGGAATCCGGGGACTTTGATGATGGAAATGTGCACTGGTGAAGGAATAGGTGATGAAACACTTTATGACTGAAACATAATCATGAGCAGCTTTGTATTGGTCTATCTCACAGTGGTTCAATAAACCAAATTTTAAAATAAAGAATTAAGACACAGTTGACGTTGTACATGCCTTGCATTGGTGCCATATGGTCCACTAAGCCACACTGGAGTGATCCCTAAGCACAGAGTCAGGAGCAAGCCCTGAGTTCCACTTGGTGAGCCCTCACCCCCCAAATTCTGTTTAAAAAAGTGTTATGGGGAAATTGTGGCTGACTCTAAGAAGGCTGGCATTGTCTGGGCTATGTGGAAACTAAATTCTTAAAATTTTTGTGCTTTCATATATATTACATAGAGGTTGAACCAGTTGGCATTCTTGTCAACAGTACTTATGAGTTACTTTTATTCCACATTTGTGCCAGCACTTGTAGTTTCTATTCTTTGTAATGTGTCCAAAAATAACTTCTATGAGGCAGTATATCTCTATTATTTTGATTTGCATTTTTCCGATAAGTAATGGCTTCTACTCATATCTCTTTGATAGCCATGTCCACCAGCCCACATACCAAATTCCGCAGGATGGATATGTCGTTCCCAATGTTCTCCCTTCTGAAATCTGACATGCCATTTCGTCAGTAAAGAAGGGAACAGCACCAGGCACAGACAAAGTCAGACCTGACACCTGAAGATTCTGCCTTCAGTACCCATCAATACACTGGATTGGCTCTTCACACGCTACCTGTCTGAATACAAGGTGCCCTCCCGTTGGAAAAACAGTAAGACAGCTCTACTGTTCAAGAAGGGAGACATCCACGACATAGGCAACTATCGCCTCATCTGCCTGTTGTCTGTCATCTACAAGCTGTTCACTCGAGTCATCCTGAACAGGATTGGCAGAACATTAGATGAAGGGAAACCATGCAAGCAAGCAGGCTTCCGAAAAGGATTCAGCACAATCGACAATATCCACACAGTAACCAAGCTCATTGAGATTTGTAGGGAGTACAAGATGCCGCTCTGTCTCACGTTCATTGATTTAAAGAAAGTCTTTGATTCTATGGAGACTGAAGCGGTAATCGAAGCCCTTGCCAAACAGGGTGTTCAAACCCAATACATCAAGATCCTTCGTGAGCTGTATTACAGATTCATCACCAGGATCTCACCATTCTACAAAGAAGTGATCATCAATGTCAAAAGAGGGGTTTGACAGGGTTTTACCATTTCACCAAAACTCTTCAGCACCACCCTCAAGAACATCATGCAACAATTAGAATGGGAAGGAATGGGTGTGAACAGACAGCCAGCAACTAAACCGCCTCCGCTTTGCTGATGACATCATTCTAATAACACCAAACATTAGCCAAGCGGCACGTATGCTGGCTGACTGTGACCGAGAATGTGGAAAGATAGGTCTACAGCTGAATCTCAACAAAACTATGTTCATGAAAACTGAACTTGTTCCAGAGGCCCCATTCACTCTCAATGGAACAAACATCTCTGAATGCAGCAGGTATGTGCACCTAGGTGGAGAAGTCAACATGATGAACGACCTAAAACCTGAGCTGTGCAGGAAGAAGAGAGCAGCATAGAATGCTTCAAATGCATCGAAGAAATAGCTAAAAAGACAAAGAACCTCCGGCTCAGGGCACATCTCTTCAACTCCACCGTTCTCCCTGCATTAACATACGGCTCAGAGACCTGGGCCCTACAAAAGCAGGATGAGAATACTATTTGGGTCTCCCAAAGAGGAATCGAAAAGAGCTATGCTTGGAATATCATGCCTCACTCAAGTGAAAGAAGGAATCCAGAGCTCCGACCTCTGTCACTGTTCCAGAGTCAGGGACAATGTGTCATTTGCCAAGGCATCGAAAATCAGATGGGCTAGACATGTAATGCAATTTGGAGAGGACCTCTGGACTAGAGCCATAACCTAGTGGATTCCACGGGATGTCCAGAGGTCACGTGGCCACCTACCTACGAGATGGTCAGACTTCTTCATCAAGACCCTGAACAAATGGTTTGAGGCTCTTTGTATTCCTTAAGCAACCAGATGCCTTTGGGCTACACTGGCACATGATAAGGTCAAATGGAAATATTACTGGTGCCCGCTTGAGCAAATTGATGAATAACGGGATGTCAAGTGATCAAGAGTGAGCATTTTTCATATGCTATTGATTATCTCTATGGACATTTCATAAAATGCCTATTGGGTTGTTTTTTCTGATTGAACTTTGATTCTTTTATAAATTTTTATTATAGCACCATGATTGACAAAGTTCTTCATAGTTGAGTTTTAGGAATACAATATTGCAGCACCACCTGTTTCAACTTCCCTCCTCTCATATTCCCCTACTTCTACCCTCAGCCTGTCCTTTGACAGGTACCTTTATAAGTTTGGTTGTTAAAGTTTGGGTTTCTTGATTTCAGTGCTGTTGACTCTGTTGTTTGGGTATTTGGTTTTTTTTTTAATTTTTTTATTATACCACAGTGAAACATACAATTACAAAGGTGTTCATAATTGGTTCTTTGTAATACAGTATACCAGCACCCATCCCTCCACCAGTGCCCCATTTTCACCACCAATGTACCCCCACCCCCTCCCGCCCACCCCTCATGCTGCCTTAATAGCAGGTACCCCAGTTTCCTCTCTTTCTCTCTCTGTCTCTCTCTGTCTCTGCATCTCTCTCTCTCTTATTTTTACACATTGTGGCTAGTCCTGCAGGTATTTAGAGTTTATCAATTAAGTCTCTTTGTGTATATTCAATGGTGAGTTTTAATCTGCCATTACCATTTCCCACATTTAGTAAAACACTGGTATCTATTTATGTTGTATTAATGAATGCAGTCATTCTATATCTGTCCTTTTCCTTCTGACTAATTTCACTCAGCATGATAGTCTCCATGTCCATCCATTTGAAGGTAAATTTCATAATTTCATCTTTTCTGACAGCCGCATAGTATTCCATAGTGTAGATGAACCACAGTTTCTTTAGCCAGTCCTCTGTTCTCAGGCATTTATTTTAAACGGAGTATATGTTTAGCTCCTGCTGATTTTTTTTATTTCTTTATTGGATATTAACTTTTATAAGAGCTTTAAATAATTTAGATATTAATCTTTTTTTAGATGAGTAGTAAGGAAGTATTATCTAACAAAAGTATTAAAGTATTTTTATTCTAGTCATGATTTCTTTTGCAGTGCAGAAGATTTTTAATTTGATACAATCCAATCAATATAATTTAGTAATTTAGATATAATATAAAGATATTTTATTCACTTTGAGTTAACTTTTGTATATGGTATTCAAGTTCATTATATTTTTGTTTGACTAACCAGGTATCCTAACCTTAACCATTTTATTATTATCTTTAGTTTTTTTTTATTTGTTATTTGTTTATCAGGTATGCCTGATCCAGAGACTCACATACATGGGGAAGAACTGTTACCGGCTCTCCCTGTGCCCAGCTGATCATGAGGGGCCCAGGTGGGAAGGTGGGTTGTAGCCCTGGCCCGCCATTCTAGCAGAGCCTCACAAGAAGCCATAGGAACCCTCACAACATAAGGGCCGCCATTTTCCACATCAGAACTCATCAGCTTGTCAGAGCTCCACCCAGCAAAAGAGCTAATGTGGAGATCAGAAGGCCGCTAATGCAGTGCAAAGTGGCTGCGAGGTTATCAATAAATACACGAGATGTGAGGTGACTACAAGAGTATCCCTCCCGCACTGGCAAACTACCTGTGTTGTATTTGATATGCCAAATACCAGTAACAATTATAGACCTCATTCCCATGACCTGATGGAATGGTTTGAGGCTCTTTATGTTCCTGGAGCGAGCAGTTGCCCTTGGGCTACACTAGCATGTGACATTAATGGAAATGTTACTGGTGCCCGCTAGAGCAAATCGATAAACAATGAGAAGACAAGTGATACAAGTGATTTGTTTATTTATTTTAATGTATTCTATTGAATCACACTGAGTTACTGCATTACCAAGATTTGGGTTGCAGGCATACAATGTTCCAACACCAATCTTTTCACCAGGGTCCACTTTCTCCATTAATGTCTCCACTTACCATCCTTCAAACCTGCCTTTTTGTATCACTTTATACCTCCTTTCTGTACTCTGTTCTCCAGACTGATCTCCTACCTTCACCAATGTGCTATCATACCTTTCCGTGACTGTTGTCTATGGACATTTTTTATAAACCTACTATGTTTTTTATACTCCACATACGACAGAGATCTTTCTGTGTCTATTATTCAGTTATAATTTTACTCAGCATGATATTTTCCATATCTATTCATAGAATGGCAAATTATATAACTTTGTCTTTTCTCATGGCCAAGTTGTAGTCTACTGTATATATCTACTATAGTTTCTTTATACAGTCATTTGTTCTTGGACACTTGGGTTATTTCCAGATTTTGTCTACTATGTATAGTTTTGCAGCAAACAGAGAAGTGCAGATTATGTTCTGCATTTCTTCATTGTTTTCTTGAGTCCTTGGGGTACATTCAAAGGAGTGAAATTATTGGGTTGTATGAAAATTCAATTCTTGGTTTTTTGAGGAATGTTCATATTATTTCTAAACACAGCTAGACCAGTCAACATTTTCATAAATTGTGAGTGAGGGTCTCTTTATCTCCATATCCGTGTAGTACTGGTTGAAGTTCTTTTGATATGCGTGTTCCTGATGGTTTGTGATGTACACCATTTTCCCCCATGCCATCAGGAACACTCATATCAAAAGAACAATGAAATACTACCACAGACCAAAGAGACTACAACTCATCAGAAGAAAACAAAAGCAAAGAAACATAAAGAAAATAAACACTGACATTTACAAGTTGTTATGGTGATTTGTTGCAGTCAGTATACCATCAGCAATCACCTTCCCATAACCATTATCTCCAATTTTCCCATCCACCCCTTAAGCCTCCCCGATAGCAGGCTCTCAATAATTTATTTCATATTGCTTATTATGTTTATTTTTAATTTTTATTTATTTTTTCCTTTTTATTAAAACACTTTGATTTACAAAGTAAAGAAGTTTTCACAATACTGTTGATAGAAAGTTTCATACTTCAAACCACTCCCACCACCAGTGTGTTCCCACCACCAAAAGAACCTCATTTCCCACCCACCCCAATCCCCATGCCTCCTCCATCAGCTAGCACTGATTGTGTTGACTGTTAAAGCACATACATGGCAATGTTTTTGATGAATCCATTTTCTTCCCTATTGCTGGTTATAGGAGAATCTGGCCAAATTCTGTTCTTGAATTTACTTTCTGAGTTTCTATAACATGGTTGGTTCCACTAGTTTGATGTACCGCGATAGCCGCAAGCTGCCCCACGACTGGTGGAGAGCAAGATGGAAGCTCTCCCCTGTGTGTCTGAGTCTCTGTATAGCTTGCTATAGTTTAATACAAGAATGATCAAAGAATATTTCCTCAGAAGAAACTTGGAGAAGACTGTGTATATCACCCTGGAGCTTACCCTTGTATAAGAGATTACTAAAATGTTATAGGCTAAGTCTTCTGCCTTAATATTTATTGAGATAGGATGCTTTGTACATTACATCTTAACTAATTTGGCTTGCTACTCCTAGTTGATCAGAGTTGTTGCAGCTGGTGCCCCAAGAATTCTAAAATTTTTACTAGGTGATACAACTGGAGTTAAATTTTTCATTGGGTGACTTTAAGTTGTGCATATGACTTGCAGGCTTCAGAAGTGCAAGGAGATGGTGGGGGGGTAGCCCATCCATCCCCGACTCCATGAAAGCCTGACCATTTCAGTCAAAAAATCCTCGATACCTATGTTTTTCAGCATATTACTTTATGGATGAGGCTCACTGTGAGCAGTGGAGTCTGGCAGGGATCAAGGTGGCAATAATGGAGTGTGGAGGTTTTTGGCTGTCCCAGTGGTTGGTTCTGTTATGCAAATGGTGGGCTCACCTGCCCCCTTCAGGATCACTGGATGATTTAAACTTGGGTGGGATCCAAGTATCTTCATTATGTTGATCTCTCTGGATATTTATTTATGATATCTTGGTCATAACCTGTAAAAGAGTTTTTTTTTTGTTTGTTTGTTTATCTGGGTCACACCTGGTAATGCTTAGGGGTTATTCCTGGCTCTGCATTCAGGAATTACTCCTGGTGGTGCTTGGGTGACCATATGGGATCCCTGGGATTACACCCAGGTATATTGCATGCAAGGCAAAGGTTCATTCCACTGTGCTATAAATCCAGTTCCTGAAAGAACTTTTTTAAAAGAATTTTTTATTATACCGCTGTGAGATATACAGTTACAAAAATGTTCATATTTGGATTTCAGTCATACAGTGTTCCAGCACCCATACCTCCTCCAGTGCCCATTTCCTACCACCAATGTCCCCTGATTCCTCCCCTCCCCCAGCCTGCATACATGGCAGACAATTTTCACTTCTCTCTCTCTCTCCTCTCTCTCTCTCTCTCTCTCTCCCTCCCTTATCTTACACATTGTGCCTTGCAATACATACATCTAAAGGTTATCATGTATATCCTTTTGCCTACTTCAATGCTCAGTTCTACACTGGCATTATCATTTATCATAATTATTAGTACACTATTCCTTTCTCTGTATTATCTAGCCTCTGACTCCCACACATTTGCAGTAGATTCTACTCACTAACAAGACCTCCTGATCCATGTTATAGCTGCATTGGATACTGGTATCATGCTATTTTTTTAAATCCCACAAATATAGCACACAAATATAGCAGTCTGCTATATCTGTCCATTTCGCTCTGGCTAATTTTATTTAGCATGATCCTCTCCATGTCCATCCATTTATAGGCAAATTTCATAACATCGTTTTTCCTGACAGCTGCATAGTATTCCACTGTGTAGAGGTACACAATTTCTTTATCCAGTCATCTCTTCTCAGGACTTTGGGTGTTTCCTAATTCTGGCTTTTTGTGAATATTTCTGCTCTGATCATAGAAATGTAAATGGTGTTTCAGCTGTATGTTTTTGGTATCACAGGGTATATTCCAAGAAGTGGTATTGCTGGGTCAAATAGGAGCTCAATATCTAGTTGTTGGAGAAATGTCCATATTGGTTTCCAGTTGACATTCCCATTGCAGTGTATGAGAGTTCCTTTCTTCCTGCATCCATGCCAGGACTTGTTGTTCTTGCTCTTTTGGATATGTACCAGTCTCTGTGGTGTGAGATGATGTCTCATTGTTGTTTTGATTTGCATCTCTATGATGATTAATGATGATGAGCATTTTTATATGTCTTTTGGCCATTTGAATTACTTCCTTGTCGAAGTGTCCATTCATTTCTTCTCCCCATTTTTAATGGATTTGGCTAATTTAGTCTTGTAAAGTTCTGCCAGTGCCTGATATATCCTGGATATTAAGCCCTTTCAGATGGATATTGGGTGAATATTCTTTACCATTCTGTGGATTGTCTTTGTATCTTGGTCATTGTTTCTTTTGAGGTGAAAAAGCTTTTTAATTTCATGTGGTTACATATTTTATCTTTGCTTCCAATTGCTTTGGTAGTGGTATTTCATCTTTGAAGATGCCTTTAGCCTCAATGTCATGGAGGGATTTTTCCTAAATTTTCTTTGATGTACTTTATGGATTCAGGTTTGATCTTGAGATCTTTAATCTATTTTTATCTGATTTTTAAATATTTTTTGCATGTAGCTGCCCAGTTTTCCCAGCACCACTTGTTGAGGAGACTTTTCTTCCTACATTTCGTACTTTTTGCTCCTTTATCAAAGATTAAATGATCGTATTTGAGGATGGATGTCAGGATACTCAACTCTACTTCATAGGTCCACAGGTCTGCTTTGGATTCCAATACCATGCTGTTTTAATTACTACTGCTTTGTAGCACAGTTTTAAGTTGGAAAAGGTGATGCCTCCCATCTTCTTTTTCCCAAGGATTGCTTTAGCTATTCGTGGGGGTTTATTGTTCCATACAAATTTCAGGAGTGTTTGGTCAATTTCTTTGAAGAAAGTTGTAGGGATTCTTATAGGGACTCAATAGAATCTGCATAAAGCTCTAGGGAGTATTACCATTTTGACAATTTTGACTCTCCCAATCCATGAGCAGGGAATGTGTTTCCATTTCCTTGTGTCCTCCTTTCTTTCTGAAGCAGTGTTTTGCTATTTTCTTTGTACAGGTTCTTTATATTCTTAGTTATGCTGATTCCTAGATATTTGATTTTCTGTGGCACAATTGTGAATCGGATCATTTTCTTAATATCCTTTTTATCTATAAAGAACTTTTTAACTGCTACTTTTGATTTTCTTCAAGATTTATTTATGTGTCTCTGTAGCATGGCCTGTAAGTGAGTTTGTATGACTGAGCAGGAGGCAATTTGGACTGTGGTTCACATATACCTAACTTTTTAGTTCTTTAATTTCTTGGGAAATTTGGTACTGAGTTGTTGGATTTGGGAAAGAAGCATGGCAGTGATTTGGGGATATCAGTAGCTTATGGGAACTCTCAGGCTGCTGGTGCACTTGCCCTGTGGGTCACGTTGACCTGTTAGGGATGCTGCACACTCTAGGCCCCAGTAGAGATGGTGGCCAAGGCAAAGCAGTGACTGGGTCTGAAACCAGGGCTTCTGTCTTTTGCAGCTTGGGCACTCTGCATGGGATGGAGGCACCAGTTAAACAGAGCCTGATCAGGGACACTATCCTCGATCTCCAGACTGTAGGTGCTCAGGGAACTTCCAATTCTAATTTCTACAATCTAACCATTCCATTGTAATTCCTATAAATGACATTCCTACAATCTAACCATTCCATTGTAATTCCTATAAATTCCTATAACTATCCTATACTACATTTTGAAAGGAAAATTATTATGCATATAATACTTCAGGGGCTGGAACAATAGTACAGCTGGTAGTGTGCTTGCCTTGCACATAGCTCACCTGGGTTTAATCCTTAGTACTCCTTACATTTCCCTGACCCTAGCCCTGAGTCTCCTTTCGGGAAAGACGAGGATTGAGCCTGGGCATTGCTGAATGTGGCCCAACACCCTCCCCCAAAGAAATAAAAATCTGCAAAAAATCTTAAAAATTGGATAAAGAACCTGAGTAGATACTTCACAAACTAAAATACCCAAGCAATAAGTAATTGGCATTTCTTCCATCTACTCTTTTAGGTTCAGCATTTCCTGACCCTAATGCTCAAGATGAGACCTTTTCTACTGATAGTATACTACCTACATGGCAGAGCCTGGCAAGTTACCCGTGTTTTATTTGTTATGCCAAAAACTTGATCACTTGATCACTTGAATCCCGTTATTCATCGATTTGCTCGAGCGGGCGCCAGTAACATTTCCATTGGACCCTATCACGTGCCAATGTAGCCCAATGGCATCTGGTTGATTCAGGAATATGAAGAGTCTCAAACCGTTCCTTCAGGGTCTTAACAAGGAAGTCTGACCATCTTGTAGGTGGGCGGCCACGTGATCTTTTGACATCCCTTGGGATCCAGTCGGTAACGGCTCTAGTCCAGCGGTTGTCTCCAAATCGCATTACATGTCCAGCCCATCTGATTTTCTGATTTTTTATGCCAAAAACTAGTAACTATTATGGACCTCAATTCCATGACCTGAAGAATGGTTTGAGACTCTTCCTGTCCCTAAAGCAAGTAGATGCCCTTGAACTACACTTTGCTTGCTACAGGACGTATGGAGATGTTACTGGTGCCCGCTCGAGCAAATCGATGAACAACGGGAAGACAGTGATACAGTGATACAGTGAAATAATTGGCAACCAGGAAAGTATGAAGACAAACTAAGTTACTACACACCAGAAACCCATAAAGTCACAATAAGATACACAATGGTAGAAAACGTTTGCCCTCCATCCATAGGCTAAAGTGTTGATGACCAACGTATATTAAGCACTAGTAGAACTCTACAAAAATAAAATAACAAGCATCAAAACTTAGGAAGAAGATACAAACAAACTTGCTTAAAGAAAACATTCAAATGACAAAGTGGTATATGAAAAAAGCTCCACATTACATATCAGGAAAATGTAAATCAAAACAACGAATAGATATCATTTTACACAAGTAAGTCTTGCACGCATACCAAAGAACAAAGCAACTAGTATTGGTTGTGGCTGTGGGGATAAAAGGACCTCTTACATTAATGGTGAAAATGCGAGCTGGTTCAGACTTTTCAGAAGACAATATGTACTGTCCTCAAAAAAACTAGTAATTAGTCTTTCACATAACTCAGCAATTTTATGCCTTATAATATACCCCCAGGGCTCAAAAACACAATACAGAAAAGACATATGAGTCTCCTTTCCTTTTTTTTTTGACTTTTTGGGTTATGCCCTGTGATGCTTACGGGTTATTCCTGTTTCTGCACTCAGGAATTACTCCTAGTGGTCCTTGGGAGACCATATGGGATGCTGGTACTCTAACCTGGTGGGCCAAGTGCAAGGCAAAAGCCCTCCCCACTGTACTATATTCCAGCCTGACATATGCACTTTTATGTTTGTTGTATTACTGTTTGCAATAACTAAAATCTGGGAGCAACTCAAGTGTCTAAGAACAGATGACTGAATAAAAGAACTAGGTACACATACACAATAGACAACTACCCCTCTTTAAAGAAAAGACTGAAATAATGTAATTTACTGTCTACATGAATATATCTGGAGAGTATAATGCTGAGTGCAGAAAAGGGATAGACACAGAATTATCTCTCTCAGAAACAGAATATAGAGAATCATAGCAATGGAATAGCAAATGCCCAAAGGCAATAGACTTGGAACTGGTCTTTAGTAGGAAGCTGACCACTATGTGCAGGAATATAATCATAATCTGTACTATGATTTCAATTCTATCTAGATTGGACACAATTCCTTTTTTACAAGTGACACAAGTGATTTTATTATTGTTTTAGCAGTATTTAGTATCTTCAGGAGTAGACTCCATCTCAGAAAACCACTTTCTTGGTTCATGCATAAGAAGCATCTTCTCACTTTTCAAATTTTCTTAGAGTGTGCTGCAATTCAACACTGTGCTGTAATTCAGTCACATTTTTTAGGCTTCACTTCTAATTATAGGTTTCTTGCTACTTCCATAACATCTGCCATTGCTTCCTCCACTTCCATTGTGAACCCTCAAAGTCATTAGTGAGGACTGAAATTAACTTTTTCCAAACTAGTGGTAAAGCTACTTTGATCTCTCCTCTCATGAATAATGAATTTTTTGAGTTTGTTTTTAGTTTTTGGGCCACCCATCAGTACTTAGCTTACTCTGGGCTCTGTGCCCAGGGATCACTTCTGGTCGGCATGAGGGTCCCTCACCATGGGGGAGCCACATGAACCTGGGACAGCCACATGCAAGGCAAGTCCATTACCCACTGTACTACCACTCTGACTCTTGAACTTTCATATTGTAGAGATGGCTTATTTTCTACACTGCATGAATCTCTGCTAACTATACAGTGTTTCCTTGGATTTGCAACTGTGAGCAGAATCTCACCATAACTCAGTTGCAATGAGGATGAGGACATCCACATCCTCCAGTTACTGTAGATATAGTCTTGTCATCCATCCTGGCTTTATCATCTTTTTTTTTTTCTTTTTTGGGTCACACCCGGCGACGCTCAGGGGTTACTCCTGGCTCTGTACTCAGGAATTACCTCCCGCGGTGCTCAGGGGACCATATGGGATGCCGGGATCGAACCCGGGCCGGCACAGGCTGGCCATGTGCAAGGCAACGCCTACCCGCTGGGCTATTGCTCCAGCCCCGCTTTATCATCTTTTAATGACTCTTGTATCCAGACTCCATCCATGTTGTATTGCTCACAGATTCAGAGAGCTTTCCCTTCTCATCTCTCTGGCTTGGCTTTCGGTGTCCAATGGGATAATCCTGCTTCATCGGGCTATGCTCACCCTTGTTTATGTTCTTCCTCATTGTAATCATGTAAGTCTTCTTGTCTCAGGATCTGTTTATCTGCAGAATCTGGAATTCTCGCATTGCTCCCAGGGCTGATTTATATTCTTAGGTGCAAATCTAAAATCTGCCATGGGCTCAAATATCTTCACTGCTGTCTTCTCATCTTCATCAGAAAAAGATTATTTTGAGTCTTCACCAAATTTGGCATTCACCAAAATATAAAAATGTCTGTGTATAGAAGATGAGACCACTGGATGCCACAAGCAGTCTAATATGGGGGTATACCAGGAGACTCCTATTCCAGAGCGGTCTAACCGAGACAGGTGGCTCCGCCAGGTAAAGGGTCCTGGGGCTGAGTTTCTCCCTAGTCAGCACAGCTTCTGTATTGAACTGCCTGAGTCCTCCAGCCAACCTGGGCAGCAGGAAATATTTGAGGAAGCTCATGGTGGCAGAGACCAGAGGATCTGGAATATGAATATCTATGTATATATTTCCTTTTTTGCTTTTTGCATCACACACTGCAATGCTTAGGGGTTACTCCTAGCTCTGCACTCAGGAATTACTCCTGGCAGTGCTCAGGGGACCATATGGGATGCCAGGGATCAAACCTGGGTCAGCCTCATGCAAGACAAACGCCCTCCCTGCTGTGCAATTGCTCGGCTCCCTTCCCCACTTTTTGGGGTTTCACATCCAGCAATATTCAGGGGGTTACTCTTGCTCTGCATTCTGGAATTACTCCTGGCAGTGCTCGGGGATCATATGGGATGCTGGAGATCCAACCTGGGCCAACCGCGTGCAAGGCAGCCTACCCACTGTACTATTGCTCTGGCTCTGGAATATTTAAGGATAGAAAATAATCTTCAAGCAACTCATTAGCAGGTGACTTTTGGAGCCCCTTTTATCTATGCCTTCAGAGTCTTCCTGAGATGGGCACAAATAGCAATGGCCAATGATTGACTGATTTTCTTCTCATCAATCTTGGTTCTCCTTCATTGTCTCTAATCTGACACTGATTAGTTATCACTTCTCACACATCACATCATTTACATCTGGCCCCAAATCATGAAAAATAAAAGAGGTCAGAACAGAGTTTCAGGCCTCAATAAGGCACTTATAAGTGCAATACCATATTGTTTGAGAAATCAGATGCAGAGCAAAAGTCTCCGTTCAGTAGCAAATTAGCAATTTTTCTATTTGTGTGGACAAGGGTCTGCAAGCTCTGGAAAAAAATATAGATGGTAAATTCTTTATCTTGGACACAATTCCTCTTAAGCCCCACTGGTCTCAGCATGGGACAATTAGAATTTCCCAGGAGACCACCATCCTGGCTACGCTGAGACTGTTGTTTATCAATTCTGCCAAGATCAAAACGGGATCATACTAGTTTTCCTTCAGGCAAGCCAGCATGACCCTTTCAGTAAACAGAGGACCAGAGGACAGGACACAGAATTACCCTGGTACAGAGTAGAAATATGAAGGATCTTATGGGTACCATTTAGATTGCATGAAGTCTATGGTCCAAAATTATGTGATTCTCCCCCATGAATATACATTCATTATGATGTATTTTATACCAGCCCCCACCCCACACTCTCTCTCTCCCCAGTATTTTGACATAAGAGATTATCTTAGAAGAAGGGACTAGTCCCTGGCATTATCATTTGCTTGAACCTGACCAGAGGTGTGGCACCACCTAACATCTACACCTAAAAGCTAGTTCATTCATCTTTGTTGATGCAACCCACCCTGAATAAAGGATTTTGACTTTTGGGTATAGAAAGGACTGACTTGGAAAGATACATCCATTTTGGTGGGAGACCTGGGTCTGAGTGCATGGTGAGAAGTCTGGCCAACAGTTAGAGGTCTGGGAACCTCATTATCTTAGATTGTAGTAACAGAGCTTGTTTAATTATTTGTGACTAGTAAAAGCCGGAGCGATAGCCCAGCGG
>JAJIBD010000599.1:0-139886 GCA_021461705.1 Cryptotis parvus | reverse complement strand
AAATATAATAGTTGTTCATTTTAACCTGGGTTTCCAGTATTAGCTAAGAAATACCCTCTGTCCTGTTCTATACTTCTTGAAATACCCAGAATGCATAATTCCACTGCACTGGTAAATGTTAGAAGCCGGGTACACAATTTTGAACTATTTTGAGAAGTCACCACATTTGTCTAACCTGCAACTCATTGGAAATGATGACTTTAGAAACAATGTTAGTAATTTGGACTGTAACAATATTTGCTGTCAGAAGTGGCTGTGGCAAAGATAAATGCTTTTTCTGAGGTACTGTATTTGTTATACTACTTGAAAACAATGAACATATTAAATACATGCTTCTGTGTTGAGAGAAACACTTAGTGTTTAGAGATCTGTAATCCATAGTAAACTGCTTAATTTAAGACAATTCGTTTCTTCGCGCATATTTTAAAAGTTAAGACTACAGATATTTAGAAAATTTTAAAATTATCTAGAAGATAGGTTTTTCTTCCTGCAAACATATTCATCAGCAAAAATGGGTATGATAGCACTTAGAATAAATTAATTCTCAGCAAACTTGACAAACTTTCTAATAACATATCCTGGGTTAAATTCCTCATTATGCTGCTTTTGTGGAAGAAATGTTTCAAGCTTGAAGCTACAATTTATTTATTGGTGGATAGGGAGTGTTTGACCATACCCTGTTGGTAAGTATGGAGCTATTCTTTTTTTCCTTAAAAAATATACATTTATTATACTTACCATGAGATAAGCAATTACACAGATGTTCATGCTTGGGTCTCTGGGCCATACAGTGTTCCAGCACTCCATCCCTCCATCAGTGCCCATTTCCCACCACCAATGTCCCTCGATTCCCTTCCCCTCCCCTAGCCTGCCTCTATGGCAGGTTCTTTATCTCTTTTTCTCTCTCTCTCTCTCTCTTCTCTCTCTCTCCTTCCCCTTACATATTGTGGATTGTAATATACTTGAGGTTATCATGTGTATCTTTTTTTGCCTGTATTTAATGCTAAGTTTTATGTGGTGATAGCTCTTTCAACAATTATTGGTACACTGTTCCCTTATCTGTCTTACCTAACCCTCTGTAAGGAGCTATTCTTGACTCTGTATTCAGACCCTTGGTACTTTTGGAAGGCATTTGTAGTGCTAGGATCAAACCGCGTCAGCAGTGAGCAAGGCAGGCACCTTAAGCTCTGTATTATCTCTCCAGTCCCTTAAAGTATATTTTTTAAAGATTTCAAAAAATATTAAAAAGTACTCTGACAGTTTGTAAAATAAGGTTGTAGGGAAATGTATAGTACATTAGTAAAAATATATTACTTCAGCATTAACACACAAATTATCAGTAAAGAATTTTATAACTACAATATCCTAGAGTTTTTTTCTTTGCATGTTTGTGCCTATGTGTATTTGTGGATCTAGCTGGATTTTTAATCTAATTAGTAGCCTGGACAACTAAAGACATACTATTTGCAATTATTAGTTCTATTAGAAAAACAAAACAACTAATCTAAAACGAGTTCAATTTAGTTAAGAGACAGGAAATAAAAAAAGAAAAAAGGTCCACATTTTTGCTGAGTTTTTTAAAGATCAAAAACTAATTATCTACTACTTGATGCAAAAATTTAGTTAAACAGTGGATGCCCAGAATAGACTCACACCAAACACTTGATTATGCATTTTAAATTATTTTATTGCAGTTTATTTTAAAATTGTTTTGTTACAATTTAGGAAGGTATTACATTACCTTCCAATAACATATATGGTTTTGATGTATGAAGTTACAGCATGCCTACCCAATAATTTGGAATCTTTATATAGTAGAATAATTGTTTCTTGATTTATCTCTTTGTGATGGCTATCCACTTATCACAAGATTAAATACAGACTTAGTCACTAAAGTCACTAAGGAGAGATCTTCCTAGCTACAACTTAGTACCCTTCTACCCACAGATAGCTCCTTTGCTTCCAAATATGGCCAATAATTCCAAGGTCCTTTGTGTCATCATGAAAAATGTAGCAAGAATATAGGGAATGCCAGAGCCAGACATTTAATGAATGCACTTGACCATTTAATATAGAATTCTTGCCTTGTTATTGACTTTCATCCCATAATATACACTGGCGTGGTAATGTTTAGAAAAAATGTGGCATTGAAATAGAGATGTGGCAGTAGGAATCCCTTGGCTATCATGAAAACATTCACAGAAGTTTCCTGGTTTGGAAATATCATGGAAAAGCAGTAACTCCAAAAGTACTGAAAGGAGTTCTGTACTTGGAATAGGATCATTCTTTAATGTTTCCAGGGAGGTATTTTCAATTGAGGTATAACTTACATGACCAAAATGTAATAATTCAGATGTACTGGTCAAAGGACAGACCAGATACAGCAGCTGTGCCGCTGGTCCATGGGGCGACTCGTGGAGTCTCTGAGGAATCGGCTCATCCCCGCCAGACCCAAAGTAGCTCCTAGGGTAAAAAGCAGACACATGGGAGGAGCCAGTTGGCAACTGGGGCGGGATTTGGGCCCTCCCTGCCCCATCCCGGTATGCTTGGCTCCAGGCGCGCAGCCTCTGCAATTAGATGAAACGGACAAAGGATAGACCAGATGCACAACTGCTGCGTCAAGCCGGCCACACTGTGGCCACACAGAGACATAGAGAACAATGTAGACTAGGACCAGATTCTTCCTCAGGATCTTTCACATCTGTACACTCTAATGGTCATCGTAGTTGTAACAATCTGAGGA
Organism: Cryptotis parvus; assembly: GCA_021461705.1. Lineage (NCBI taxonomy): Eukaryota > Metazoa > Chordata > Mammalia > Eulipotyphla > Soricidae > Cryptotis > Cryptotis parvus. The sequence goes on along the minus strand of JAJIBD010000599.1, from coordinate 137,143 downwards.
GGCTTATGGAAAATGAGGAACTATAATGGTACACTAGAACTCATTACTGAATATGTATTATGGAGACTTGCACCATAACTGTGCAGTCACAAAGTGGGTAAGAGAAGAGAGAGAAATACAGAGACAGAGACAGTGATAGAAGGAGAGAAGATAACCCCATCCTGCTATGGGGGGGCAGGATGGGGTTGGGTGGGAGGAGCATTGGGACATTGGCGGTGGGAGGAAGCACTGGTGGAGGGCTGGGTGCTGGAACATTGTATGTTAGGGAACTAACTGAAACATCCTTGTGATCCGCATATCCTCACAGTGCTAGAATAACACAAATAAATAAAATGCAATAATCCTCAGTGTCTATTTAATCGGTTTTGATAAGTGCTGGTTTTTTTGCATATTTCCTGTGGACAAGCTACATTACATTTTCATCCTTGGGCTGAAATTCCTCGTGGTCCAGACCCATACTGAGTGCCCCTCCTGGCTTGAAGCAGTTAGTTTTAGAATTTCCAGCACTACTGTTGAACCCTAAAGTGATAAATCCCCTCTAGTGGTTTATATGCCAGAGTGGTTGTCAGTTAAGGGCGTTTAAAACTATTTTATGGGTTTCCCCCTTTAGGAAGCAGTCCAGAAATATAATCTTAGATCAAATGAGTGCAGATCCCAAATTCCCTGGGTGAAACAGTTAGTTGATTGCGAAACATATGAGGGTATCCTAAGTGTCAAACAGTTGCTGAAGGGCTACTGTTTTCAGCCTTCTCAACAAGTTTTAACGTAATTTTATTTATTTAATTTTTTCAGTTTGTCTCTATTTCAGTCTATACTTGGGCGGTATAATTGCCAGCAATGTTTTATGATATTACCATAAATTTCTGTGATTTGTGTACAAGCTCTGAGAGGTGAAGTAAATGATAAATACATGTAAATAAATAAGACTGATTAATGAGTGTCATAGATTTTAAATTAAAAACTCAATATCCCTCAGTCCATAGCCAATATTTCCCTTAGTGGTGTGTTAGCCTCTGTTGACATTCAACATGAGACATTCTTTGCCCATTTGTTCTCTGACTTTGTACCACTTCTCAAAGGTTATACTATCGTTTGGTTCTCCAGGTAACCAGAGAGGCCTCTCTCTCCCTTGGGGGATGTAGGTGGGTTGTGTTTGTGTGTGTGTGTGTGTGTGTGTGTGTGTGTGCTTGTATTTATTGCTCCTAGAGATTTTCTCTCTCTCTCTTTTTTTTTTTAGCTAATGTGCTGCTCTTAAGTTTTAGAGGCAGTGTTGGAATAAACAGAACAGTGCGGAGACAAGATTCCAGAATAGGGACTGAATGGGGACATTGGTGGTGGAAATGGGCACTGGAACACTATGTGACCAAACTTCCGAACATGAACAACGTTGTAATTGTATATCTCATGGTGGTATAATAAAAATATTAATTAAAAAAAAAAGAGTCTAGAATGGGAAATCTCCTTTTATTTCGAAGTGTTGCAATACATTGAGTGTATAGTGAAAGTATGCAGTTCTAGTAATTTATTCCATTTATTAAAATAGTCAGGCATTAAACAAGCCATAAAATTTCCATCTGCATTCACAAGCAGGGTCCTCCAATTTAAAAAACACCAAATCCTCATCCCCACCCGCCCCATATTTTCCCCAACAGAATCTAAGACTGAACCATTTTAATATTGCAGAGCAGCAGCATCATAATATTTCACTTCTAACAGCAATGGATATCCTCATCTGCTCCTTTGGGCTGCTGCATCAGTTTTCGGGGGGAAGCTTGACTTCTATACCAAAATGTCACCCAGGGACACAGTAGTTGGGTCTGAAAGAAACTGCAGTACAGTACAGCAGAGGCAAATGAATGGGCTCCGGGCTTGGCTCTGCGATTCTGCCTTAGTTCTCCAGCCTAATCACCTTGAGAAGGAAAACAAAAGACATTTGTGTACAGTGTGCTTTGTCTCAAAGCTGAGACAACCACAGTTGTTTTAGCACCAGCTTTCTTCACCGCCTGAAGGACAAAGGCTTTTTACGAATCAGAGCTTGACATTTCAAGGCATGTGAGAGTGAAAAACCTCTTTGGCTTCAGGGAGAACAACTCATTATTTCTTTTATTTCTTTTCTTCCTAATTTCAGGCTAAATACACTTGCTTGGTGTGATAGGCATAGAAAGCAGAGTCCTTTTTAAAAAAAATGGTTAAAAGACAATCTTTTAGCGAATTGTTCCCCTGACTTGAGTCTGTTCTGTTTCCATTTTTTTAAGGCAGCTGATGAGAAATTTAAACACGCTCTTATAGGAGCAAATCTCTATCAGATGCCAGGCCCAGTACTCCCTGCTTGGAACGGTTATGTGAGTTGATCCGAGCCACCTGGCTCCATGGAACAGGAGCCCGGGTCAGGGCAGCACTGAATTTGTGTGTGCTCTCCTGGGCAACTTGATATGTTTTGCATTTCTTCTCTGGTTATTTGCTATGAAGGTCTGGAGAAATGGCATCCCTGTATCAATGTCTTCCCCCATTCATCATCGATTTGCTCGAGCGGGACCAGTAACATCTCCATATGACCTGTCTCATGCAAGTAGAGCCCAAAGGGCACCTGCTTGTTCCGGGACAAGCAAGGAGAAATGGTACAGGGGGTAAAACTCTTACTTTATATGAAGCAGCTGACTTGGGTTCGATCCCCAACATCACAAATTCCCCACGACTCCACTAGTTATTCCCTGAATGCAAAGCCAGGAATAAACCCTGAGTACTGCCAGGTATGTCCTAAAAGCCCTGCCCTCCCCACCCCACCTGAAATAGATAATGATAATAGAAAATGGTAATAGTGCTCCTCCTGCTGGAGGAATATGGACTGGAGGGTAAGAGAGCTGCGGAGTAGACCAGTGTCTGCAGATTGTATAATTATGTAAATTCACTGAGGAATAAATGTACTAGTGCAGATTCGTCTGCTGGTGAATGAACAGAGTGCTGCAGTGCTCCAAGCGGACGCCCGGATGCTAAACTAGGGCTGTGAACGATGGGAAAGCTTTCTTTTAAAGGAGATATAGTTTTTGAGCCCCCAGAATATGTGTGTGTGTTGATAATGTGTGATGGTATTTTCTGTATGTGATCGTATGGCCCTTGAAACTTGTTTTAGAGAATATCTCATTTTCAAGAAGCTGTGAGCTTACTGGGGGTCAGCTATCTTCCGTGTTACTCTGAATCCCTCTTTCCTTCAGCATGAAATGTCCCTCACATGGATGTAGGTGTCCCAGGTTCAAATGCTTTCTAGAGAGCAGTTTAGGCCTTTAGATTTAAAAAAAAGGCCACACTTAAATTGGGTTAATTTCTTTATGGTAGAAAACTGGAAAGAAGGTTGTCTTTCACTGACTAGAAGAATAGTATCCAGTGGTTTTCCTGTTACACTTTGATCCAGGTTTGCATGTATTTTGCAATACATAGGCTTCATGACTTCCTCACAGGTATTATTTTTTCCTTCAAGTTTATAATTACAGTGTCATAACTTTATTTCCATTTTTAGTACTTTTTATACATTTGCTGGCCATTCGTATTTTAATTTCTAGATGGCCTGTTCTATAAATCACATGTGTCCTCTAGTTACTTTTTCATTTTTTATTTTTATTTTGGTGTGGGGAAGACACCTGTTAGTGCTAAGTTGTTGCTTCCAACTCTTGCCCAGGGGTGCTCCGGGCAGTTCTTAGAGAACTGTGTCATCTTGGAGATTGAGCCTAGGCATCCAGCATGCTAAGCAGGCTCTCCAGCCCATCAGATGGCGTCTTAAATTCCTATTTGCTCATTGTAAGTATTGGCTATTTTCCGCTTAGAAGCTACCAGGAAGATAAGTTCATGTGGTTCTAAAGTTATTGTGCAAGCTATAGGACATGTTGGGATTCGATTGGAACCAATGTGAAATGTTAAAGATCTACTTTTTAAAGATTCCTTTCCTGATCAGTTTATATGGTGTAACCAAGAACACATTAGGACTGCAATATAGCCATACATAGCAGTTCCCAGAATCACCTGGTTAATATGACAAGCTGTATTATTTGTCTATGTGTATACACATACAACAGTTTAGTTAAAGCTTTTCATTTTTGTTCTGAAAAATCTCATTACATATTTTCTCATTATGCCTGAGTAATGTAATGCTTTCCAACATATAACCATAGTGAAAACTGGGGAGTCTAACTGCAACTAGGTAATACCTGAATCTTGGCGGATCTATAAGGGCTCCACCTCCTGGCAAGGCATTAGCACTATGGATCTACAAGGGAAAGAAAGTTTTATTTTGACGAATTTCTCAAAATAATGGTATAATACTCGGTCTTTAAATAAATATATGTGTAAATAATTTGGGATCAGAGATACAGCACAGAGGTTAAGTCATACTTGAGCCAATATTAGCTTCCAAGCACTTCTGGGGTGGTTCACTCCACTCCCCCTCAAAACAAATGTAACTTGCCCTTAGAAAGAGAGAAAACTGAGTTTTGTTAATAGCTTACAAAGAGTAAGTATGTGGAAAGTTTGTCAGACAGCTGCCTTATGGTCACTTGTCATTACTGTTACTATCAGCTGTTCTTACCATCTCTACTGCTGAGATAATTGTAGTGTATCATGGTGATTAGGATTCAGCTCTGCAGTTGATTCCCAAAATTTCCTGTTTGTTAGTCTTGTCTTCACCACCTTCAATTGCTAACTGCAGTCTTGTTTTTTTTGTTTTAACGAGCCCCACTGATTCTGTTTGCTTTTCTTTCTATACAAGAGAAAGTAATAATCCTTGTCCCTAAGCAGCTGTTTGGAACATTTTCTTAAATGGCCAAGGGTGAAGTGTTTCAGAAAATGCTAAGTCTGATACTTTATTATTGTCTTCTTGAAAACTTTCAAAGTAAATCTTGGCCAACTTTCTTACGTAGCTTTCATTTTGCCTCTAGAAGGTATTTCTTGAACATTAGAAAACCTCAGGAAAAAGTGCTCTGACAAGTGACAAGTGCACGTGGACTCCTTTAGTGTTATTCAGTCTTTCATCCTAAAAGCAGATTGCCCCTTTTTTGTTTAGAGATTTCTGCTAGGACAAGTAGACATAGTGATAGATAATATATCAGCTTTTGGGCAATAGATTCAAAAAATGAACTTGAGAGAACTTTTATTATCTTCTAGTGAAACATCTTACAGCATAGCCAAAGCTTTTGAATCATACCTAAGCAGCCTGTTTAGTAAACTGAGAAACGTGATCTGTATTGCATAATCAGGGTTCTTATGGCTCCCTAAGTCTCCATGAGGGGTTCCAGGTGAAAATCATGCAAGTGGGAACATAGGGAATGAGACTGGGACCAGTAGGAAGGAAAGCAAGGTTAGAGGGCATTCATAGTCAAGAGAAGACCAAGAAGCACTGCTGTAGGTAATACTGCTTTAATTTCTCTTAACCTTCAAAGAAAGTTATCACTTCTTTTTTTTTAAATTTTATTTTATTGAGTCACGATGCCTTACAATTAGAAGGTATTTCAGATGGGATTTCAGTCACAAAATACTCCAACCCCCATCCCTCCACCAGTGTCCACTTTCCACAAGTGTGTCCCTGACCCTCTTGCCAATCCCAGCCTATCTCTATTGCAAGTCCTTTCCTTCTCTCTCTCTCTCTCTCTCTCTCTCTGCCTCTCTCTCCCCACCCCTCCCCCCATTGGGCATCATGGATTGCAGTATAGATACTGAGTAGTTACCATGTTTGTTCCCCTTATCTATTCTGCACTCAATTGTTAGACAGTGGTCATTTACCACTATCTTTGTCATAGTGGTCCTTTCCATACCCCAGCTGCCTTTTTCCCCAAGAGATTGAAGCAGACTCCAACAGTGGGCCAAACCTCCTGATCCTTGTTTCTACTGTCTTTGGATATTATTTCATATTGTGTTTTTTTACACCACATAAATAAGTATTGTCATTCTGTGTCTGTCCCCTCCTTCTGGTTTATTTCACTCAGCATGATACTCTCCATGTCTATCCATTTATAAGAAAATTTCATAACTTCCTAACAGCTGCATAGTATTCCATTGTGTAGATGTACCATAGTTTCTTTAACTAGCATTCTGTTCTCAGACAGACATTTGTGATATTTCCAGATTTTGGCTATTCTGAATAGTGCTTAAATACACATAGAAGTGCAGATGGTATTTCTGCTGTGTGCTTTTGAGGCCACAGGGTATATTCTCAGATACAGTATTGCTGAGTTGTATGGTAGCTCAATTTCTGGCTTTTTGAGGAATGCCCATATTGTTTTCCCAAAAGGCTGGACCTGTCAGCATTCCCACCAACAATGAAGGAGAGTCCCTTTCTCCTCACATCCATGCGGCACAGGTTGTTCTTGTTCATTTGGATGATACCACTTTCTTTTTAATTCCAGTGAGAGGGTAGAACTTTGGTTGATAAATTAGAAAATACAAGGCTCTCTTTATTTTTCTCTATCAGTTCAGTGTTTCTTTTTTGCCTATTTGAACTGCTTTGTTCGGTCTTTTGATTATCCCCCTTTTTTTGATACCATGATTAATAATAAAGCTTTGTTTCAGGTATTTCTGAAGTTGATGCATCTTAAGGAAACTGTTCATTTGTTTCACATTGACTCTCCAGGATTGTCAATCACTTGTATCACTTGTATCACTTGTCTCCCCTGTTGTTCATCGATTTGCTCGGCGGGCACAAGTAACAGGATTATCAATATATTTTCCTAATGAAAGAACTCTGAAGGCCCGTTTAGACCTTAACACTTAGGATAAGTGTCGTATTATACTACAGATAATGTAGTATTCTGTCTCGAGCTTCAGAGCACTATATGCTGATTTAACGTTAAGTAGGAAACACAAGTCTATCTTTAAGCATATAAAATGCTATATGTTCAGAAACCTATGACATTTCTGGCTTTTCCCTGTCTTGGCCTCTTATTCTCCTAATACATTTACCTCTGTTCAGGGACAGCAAAACTGAAGGAGTGACATATTGGTTAAGAGTGTTTATAGCTACAAATAGCAGTAAGTAGTGTATCTGACTAATAGTGGTGAATGCAAAAAGATTCCTCTTTCCCACAAGCCAGTCAAGTTGAAGGGAGGAAACTGCTGTTTCCAGAGGGTTAATGATGTTGACCCCGGGGTTATTGCCTGAGTCCTTTCCTCAAATCTGCCTTTAAGCAAAATTGTAGTACAGGGCTGACTAGTTCAGTGCCTTTTTCAGAAAAGTAAAATGCCATTCCAGAAACCTCTGGCTAAGTTCCTCTACTCCACTGGCCCAGAAATGCCTCTCGCGAGCTAGAAGGGTGATGGGGTGCAGTGTTTGACCAGAGATCAAAACTCTGTCCCAGGTAATCCTGTCAAGTTACCTCCCAGAAGCAGGCAGAGATTTTCTCTGAAGCTACCTGGTCCTACAGTTGTCGCCAACTACACCGGAGTGCTCCCTGAACAAGGACTTCAAGCACACATAATAACTGAAAGGTGTCAGTCTTGGTACATTTACTGAAAGAATTAACGGACAGATGTGAAGGGCATGTAGCTCTTCTGGACTTCGCCTGAAGCAATTGCTAGAGATAAATAGAAAATGCTGAATAAGGCATCTCACTTCACCCTGACATCCCATCCTTGTCCCTGGGCATTCCCCAAAGAAATGCAAAACCACAGCCCTGACCACTTATATTCATTAAGGTACTGTGGGGAGCATTTTGCCAAATCTCTGCTGGCTCATGTGTGATAGAAATATTCCAGTTTGGGCAATAGACTCCCTGCCTTTCTAGAATTTTTATGCTTAGTATTAAATGACTGTAGTCATTTGGCCTTAGTACTGTAAATCTTTACTCAGCAAAACAGTTGGTACAGTTCTGCTTATAGGGTATATTCTTGATTGTGTCTGAATAGGCAATAATTTAAAATTCAGTTTATGTTTCTTGCAATAAATTGTAATTGTATGCATTATATATGTAAAAATTATTAGGGTTTTTATAGTTTAGAAATCTTTCCAGGATTTGAAAGATTTTAGAACTTGGGTTATGGGCTGGAGCGATAGCACAATGGGTAGGGCGTTTGCCTTGCACGCGGCCGACCCAGGTTCGATCGCCGGCACCCCATATGGTCTCCCAAGCACCTCCAGGAGTAATTCCTGAGTGCAGAGCCAGGAGTAACCCCTGAGCATTGCCGGGTGTGACCCAAAAAGCAAAAAAAGAAAAACAAAGAACTTGGGTTAAATACCATGGACACATTAATAACGATCAGGACATCCACTATATACAAATTAATTCAGCTGTGTTTGTATATAGATACATGCAAATGCATATATGTGCATATGCATGTTATAACATGAAGCATAGTCTGTTTACAAAGCTGGATCTATGAATGAAATATCTTTAGCAAATGGTAGATGATTGTAACTGATTTATTTTTTATTTTGTGCTTTGGCATTGTTCAGTTAATTTTATCAATTTTGCCTATTTCAGAGAAAATATAATTCTTTTCCATGTAATGTTTCGCAAAATATGCTTTAGCTGAATGGTAAACAGGTAGAGATCTCATAAGTGCTTACTCAGCCAAGCCAACCTGAATTAACATAAAGAGACCTTTAACTCTTTATGTGTACATAATTAGGCTTTCAGTTTAACTTATGCTAGCAGAACAGGAAAAAACTTTCTAAGAGCAGTTCACTTACATTATTCCACTGTCTGCTCTTTTCTCTATGGCATAATTTTTTTTTGCTTTTTTGGGGTCACACCCAGAAATACTCAGGGGTTACTCCTGGTTATGCACTCAGAAATTACTCAGGCATTTCTAGGGGGAACATAAGGGATGTCGGGGATTGAACCCGGGTCAGCTGCATGCAAGGCAAACTCCCTACCTTCTGGACTATCGCTCCAGACCCTCTATGGCATAATTTAATAGCAAATTTCTGATAGACTAAAGTGGGAAATATTTTTTTGCTTTTTTTTGGGTCACACCTGATGATGCTCAGGGGTTACTCCTGACTCTGCACTAAGGAATTACTCCTGGCGGTGCTCGGGGACCATATAGGATTCCAGGGATCGGGACCCAGGCCGGCACAGGCTGGCCACGTGCAAGGCTAAATGCCCTACCTTCTGGGCTATCACTCCGGCCCCTAAAGTGGGAAATATATTAGCAAAATAGGTGAATACATTTGTGAAATACTAAATAGCTTCCTTATATTGTAAGAAAGAAGATTCCAGAAGAATTAAGAAATCTAGATGGAGCTAATGTCTTCTAAAATATACACAGTATCACTTACCATCTCATTTACTAGAAACTACTTTAAATCTTTAAGCTAAAGATTTAAAAATGGATTAATAAAGAATCTTTCTCAGAAAGAAAAAAAAATTCCTCAAAAATATTTCTCTGTAAATGTCAGCTTTGTTTTCTGTGACTAGATCCAGGTACAAGTCAAAAAATAATAATTTAAAACCATTCATTTTTGATAAAGGTTTTACAGTATTAGTTCAAAAGATTAATTTTATTATTAACCTTTATTATTATATTAAAGGTTATTATAATAACCTTTGATTATTAAGCATTGAATATAGGCAAAGGGATATGCATGACAACCTCTAAATGTATGTATTGCAAGCCACAATAAGTAAGAGAAGGAAGAGAGGAAGAGGGAGGGAGAGAGAGAGAGAGAGAGAGAGAGAGAGAGAGAGAGAGAGAGAGAAAAGTGCCTGCCATAGAGGCAGGCTGGGAAAAGGGAGGGAGGTGGGGATATTGGTGGTAGGAAATGGGCACTAGTGGAAGAAATGGGTGCTGGAACACTGTATGACTTAAACCCAAACATGAACATATTAGTAATTGTATAGCTCATGGTGGTATAACGAAATATTTATTATAATAATAATAATAATAATAATAATAATTCAAAACTATCCATTTTTTGATAAAGGTTTTACGATATTAGGTCAAAAAGGTTAAAAGTGATTTTTTTTTCATCTGAAAGATTTCTTCTTGGTCCAATAAATTTAACTCCTGCGATTTTTTTCTGTCACAAAAAAGGAAGAATATATTAGTTAATACTAGTCTACTGTTCTATTAATAAGAAATATTTCATATTTCCTTTATTAAGAATAAAATGGAAAATTTTTTCAAATTTATTGAACTTTTGACTACAACTTGGTCATTGAGCTCTCTTGAATAAAAGAAAGTTTCTGCTAAATTTACGTTAGGGAATTAATTCAGGGTAACTTGGTCAAAGCAGGTATTCACTAGTAAGCCCAGAGATAGTTCTCTTGTCTTGCCCCTTCCACACACACATATGAACACATGAGTACACACAAATTCTAGGTACCAGATACCCAGTGGTTTAAAGCTATGGTTTGAAAAAAACACATCAGCAGTTTATTTTTTATTTTTTGGATTGAAAATCCTCAATCTCTTAGATAGTTTCAGAGTTGGCTAATTTACTGTCTCTTTTTTGCAGTTTAAAGTATGATGAATATCATTAAAGCCAAATAAAAATCTTAGAAATGGATAACAGAGTTGTCCTGAATCACTTTTATTTGGGCAAAGTAACTCTTTTGTGTTTTTTTTTGCATAAAATTTAGGTGTACAGTGATTGATATGTGACATAAATAAATCTTAAAAAGAACAATTTTTAAGACTTAGTTATTCAAAAGCATGAACAACACTAACAGATTTGGTAATTAAGCAAATATATGTTTTTAAGAATCTCAAACTAGGGGGTCGGAGGATTAGTCTAGCAGGTAGCGCACTTGCCTTGCATGCCACCAACCTGGATTCAGTCTCTGGCATCCCACATGGTCCCCCAGCACTCCCAGGAGTAATTCCTGAGTGCAGAGCCAGGAGGAACCCCTGAGCATTGCCGGGTGTGACCCAAAAGAAAAAAATTGATTAATATGGGCCCCCTGGGATGAGCCCAGAGCCACGGCAGAGCCTGGCAAGCTACCCGTGGTATATTCAATATGCCAAAAACAATAACAATAATGAACCTCATTCTCAATGAATGGAGACGTTACTGGCACCCAATAGAGCAAATCAATAAACAATGGGAAGACAAGTGACAATATGTTGTCTATGTATTCTCTCAGAAGCACAGGCTTTTCTTACTTTAACAACTTGGTCAAGGTCTAATGATATTGAAAAGAATTTCAGTGAAATACTTTCCAGTGAGAGTCCATGTATCATCTTGATTAAAAGCATTGGCTAGCATAGTTCCCTTACGAATACTCTATAAATATATATATGTATATGTATATATATATATATTCCTCAGTATTTAGATATTGGAAAGAGGAGACCCCCCAGTAGATTGAGAAGAAACTTGCTGAGATAAAGGAATTAGGCTGGGAAAGGTTGCATGCTTGATTAGGCAGGAAAATCATTTATAAAAAGTGTGTGATGCTTGGATGCTTTTTTGTGTTAAATATAAAAATTAGGAGCTGACATAGTTACTGCATATGCTGTTGTGACTGTAAGGTGTGCGTTACCAGTGACCTTACTAGTGGTTTAGAGAGAGAAAAGAAAGAAGGGAAAGGACTTTTACATTGAAGCATTTACTAGTGAAGTACTAAGGAGAAGAAATGGAGCCAGGGTGAAGTTTTAAAGGTCTTGTTTGCTTATAACCATAGGAAGGGTGCAAAAGCAGCTCATTAATAGGATGGGTATTTTTTAAAGATGAGGAAATTGATATGACTGAAGTATATATGTGGAAAGTCAAGTAGATAATGTGGAAGAGCGCTCCAAGCTTTACATATACCTGTTTTGGGAGTGTAAAGCAGCTAAGAAAACCACCAGCAGCAACTGGACAAAATGATACAATGCTGTGACAAAGGGTGTAACTTGATAAGAAAAAAAATTGTTCTGATAAGAACATCACATTTTTGGATGAACCAAAAAAAGGAAGTGTCGGTGATCAATGCATTAGTGGGTCTGAGTTCTTGTAGTAGGTAGAAGAAATAGTTTGCAGGTTTCAGAGGGGAGGTAGGAGGATTGCCAAAGTTTGTAAGGGAGGCAGCCTATTAATAACTAAGGTGATTAGAAAATGAAGACAGTGTCCAAGACACCTGTACTTCAGGTGGTGACCAAGGTGACTAGTGTTCCAGGGTTTGGGGCGGACTGAACCTGAGAGTCACTCAGAGGGTGGCTGGTAATCTGGAGTTGACAGCATTTACTTAAGCTCCTTACAGACTGTGCCCTTCTGAAGCATGTTACTTTATGAGGCAGCTGCCTGCCGGGGGGGGTGGTGGACCAGGATGGGAACTGGGGTAGCCTTTTTCCATACATCATTGGAGATATCATGCGTACTGGGAACAAACAGTAAGTAGAAATCTCTGGGCAGTTTCCTAATGACTTCAGAGATTATAAATTATATAATATACTTATTATGCGTAATGAGCTCAGAACATCTTGCAAAAATTATAACAGTGAAGGACATGAAATTCTCAAGGAAGATCATGAACACTTTTTGAAAATGAAATATTTATTAGTATTAATCTTGAGGAAGAGGAAACTTGGGTTTCAGGACCACACCCAACCTGCTGTGCTCCAGGACTTCTCCAGCTTGGTGTCTGCTGAGGGATGTAGTGGGGCGCTCCCAGTGGTGCACAGGACACAGTGTGATGCCTTGGGTTAAAGTCTGGCCTCCCTGAATCCAAACATGTGCCCCCAGCCCTTTGAACTATCTCCTCAGCCCCTTAAAGGGCTTTTACATATAAGATGGATAGCACAGAGCTGTAAGAAGTTGACCATCAGATCAGCCCTCAGTGCTCTTTCCCTGCTCCCCCCATAAGTTATGTTCATCCTCTTATGAAATTTGTATTTGTGGCTGTCACTAGAATATAAGATCTTGACTAATTCTCTGAAAGATCTCATTTGTGCCTTTCCTGGTTCTTTCTGGGAGTGCACAAGAGGCATGATGAGAACATAGGGAGAAGAAACAAAGGTGGAATAAACCTCCTGAGGCTCGGTGTGGTCCTTGTGGCTCCTAGTTCAACCTGGCCTGGTAGATCTGGTCTCACCCAACCCTGCTTGGTACAAGCATCACATTGACAGGCCATTGAACTCTCTGATGCACACAGTCTAGCTGGTAGCCCTTGGCCCCTCAAATGCTGCTTGTGCACTTTCCCTTGCCAATTCCCCCATTAAAAAAAAAAACTACCCTTGCTGGTATCATTTTAATTAGCCTTTAAAATGGAGGGGCTTTGTTCAGTTATCAGAAAGCAGGATGATACTGACTAAATTTAGACAGTGCCAAGGAAGACTGGAAGATGATGCTAGAAATTATCTTCAAATGCAGCTATTAGCTGTGAACAGAAAAATTGCTTTTTATTTTCTTTTGCATCTATAGCAAAGCAATAGTATGGCTGAAGTATCCATACTACACTGTGCTTCATACATAAAGTATTTGGTGGCCTTTGTAGGTATCTAAAACACAAAGCCTTTGGGGAATTGACCAGCCAGCTGTTCTTTCCTTCATTGAGAGCAGACTTCTCTGCTCTGTCTTCTACCTCTGCTGTCTAAGAGAGATTGAAAGGGATAAACACAAGGGAAAGACCCTATCCAGATCTCAGCTACATGACAAAGACTTGTTCCCTGGGAACAAGTGAGGTGATAACCCAGACAAATGCTAGTCATTCCAGGGGGCCTCTTGGCATAGGCTGCCCAGGACCTACAGTAAAATCATCCACATCTAGTCTCTTAAGGTCTTTCAGGGAAAAACAAAAATGATATTTTTGACTAGTTTCATTTTGAAACTCTCAGAACATACGTTTATTCCGTTGTCGAAGAAGTTTTGAAAACAGTTTTATGATACTTTTGAAAAATGCAGAATAGGAAAAGAATAGAACAATCAGTAATAACCTCACACCCAGGATTGATTAGTATTAACAGTATAATCTATTTCCCATTAGTCTTTTTCTGTTTCCCAATTTTTTTAAAATTTTTTTTTTTACAATTACAAAGATATACAATTAAAAAGTTCATGTTTGGGTTTTGGTCATACAGTGTTCCAGCACCCATCCCGCCACCAGTGCCCATCTCCCACCACCAACCTCCCGGTTCCCTCCCCCTCCCCCAGCCCTCCTCCATGGCAGGTTCTTTATTTCTTTCCCTTTCTCTCTCTTTCTCTTTTCCGTCCCCTCCAGACTATGGATTACAGAACATACATAAAAGGGTTGTCATGTGTCTCTTTTTGCCTCTATTTAATGCTCAGTTCTAGGTTGGCATTAGTACCCTCACAATTGTTAGCACAGTTCCATTTTCTGTCTTACTTAGCCTCTGACTCCCACGTTTGTGATAATTTCCACCTTTGACAGGACCTCCTGATATATGTTTCACTTGACCATGGATATTGGTATCATAATATGTACATATATATTTATGTTATGCAAATAAATGCAGTCATTCTGTATCTGTCTCTCTCCTTCTGGCTAATTTCACTCAACATACTCTTCTCCATGTCCATCCATTTATAGGCAAATTTTATAACTTCATTTTTCCTAGCAGCTGCATAGTATTCCATTGTGTAGATGTACCAAAAGTTTTTTTATCCAGTCATCGATTTTTGGGCACTCTGGTTGCTTCCAGATTCTGGCTATTGTGAATAATGCTGCTATGAACATAAAAGTAGGGATGGTGTTTCTGCTGCGTATTTTTGGTTTCCCAGAGTAGATTCCCAGGAGTGGTATGGCTGGGTCAAATGGGAGTTCAATTTCTAGTTTTCTGTTTCCCAATTTTTAAGAGCTAAGTATATTCTTCAAGCATCTTTAGATGAAATAGAGTTACAGTCTGTTCTAGATTAAGATACAAAACATAAGGTCATAAAGTTTAATGACTCTCAGATTTAGGGCTATTTCTTTAACAGAAGCATAAAATGTGGAATCACTTTATAGGACACAAACCCATTGCTATCTATAACTTAAAATAAATAGAAAGGTGTAATTTTAAAAATCCATAAGCATAGGGTCAGGAAGATTGCTCATAGAACTAATGTGCCTGATATACTTTCCATGTGGGAGGTCTGGCTTTTTTCCTCTGCACCACATGGTCTAGCAAAGACCACCTGGAAGGACCTCTGAGCACCAGTCTTAACCAAGATAAAGTCCTGAGTACTGTCTGGTGTGGACCTCCCTCCAAAAAGTTTTTGCTTAAATTTAAAAAATTGAAATAGCATTACATTAAAGCATTATGTAGGTGTTAAGGGTATGTCATTTTAAGTCAGTACCTATATATAATAGTGTACTCAGTATTTAAATTTTCTCTAAATAAAAATATAAAAATGCAGTTCCCCCCGGCTCCCCACCCTTGTACAATCACATTTTTAAGAAGAATTTCTTTAAAATAAGATAGGACTAGGGGAGATAGTCCTCTGGGTGGAGAGTTTGCCTTGCACACAGCTGACCTGGGTTCAACTTCTGACACCCTATGTAGTGCCTGAGGGCCCCACCAAAGTGATTCCTGAGTGCAGAGCTAGGAATAAGCCTTGAGCACATGCAGGTGTGGTCCCAAAACTTAAAAAAAATGATTCCAAGATAAAGGAAACATTAAAACTCCAGTTTGTGTCACAATCCTTTCTTTAATCAGCATCTAAGCAAGAGCCAAGAAGAACTGGGACAAGGAGCTATTTTTATGTTACATGTTCTTTATTCCTGGGATTTGCAAGAGAAATTGTGACCATTTCCTGACTGCAGTTCTTAGCTCTGCTTATTTGGTGTTATCCAAATGTAGCATTGGTCCTAGATATTTTATTAATATTGTACTAAACAGTGTTAAGTTCCTTTTTCATTTCTTGACTTTAAAGTTAATGTGTGCTGCATGTGCTCTTGGGGGTGGAGACATAGCTAATAAAATCAATTTAAATTAAATTAAAACCGTTTTTCACACAGTGAAAGGTAACTCCATCTTATAGCTAGATACTTTATACTTCCTGGAGAGTAACATTTTTATGTGAACATGGGTAGCACTCTCACTTAAAGGTTTCTCTCTTACTCTTTTCCCGTTTCTTCTAATGAGTACATCATTCTTCTTGGGAGAAGGAGATTATGGCCCTAAACCCCAATGTTTTATTTTTCCTATCACTAAACAATTCACATAGTAGTCAGTGGGTAAATCTAGCTGCATGTAGGAGGTAGGATGGAACTGAAAACTGAGCTGATTCTAAGACACAGATGGATGGTGTCCACTACTCTGCAGGAGACAACACAGTTCCCATGATGTCATGGACAGCATGTGGGCATGGAGACACATGAGCCAAGCACAGCCTCTCTGTGCCGGGCCACAGGCTGAGCCGATGATGACCACCATTCACATCACTCTCTGGCCCCAGGCTGCTGATATCTACTGAGAAAAATTAGCTGGAATATACCAGAAAATTCCAGGCAATACTGAGGCCAAGGGTCCACAGAGTGAAGCGGTAGATTCTAAGGCAGGGTTTGTTTTAGAAAGATTGCCAGCATGACCTTGTGTGTAGAGGCTGTGAAGCAGTTCCTGATGGCCCCTTTTCTCAGTCTCGTCACGTGCAGAGGGTAAAATGAGCGAAAGTTCTGCCCTGCCTGAGCTGCCAGCTGGGGGCAAGTGGGCTAAGGTCTCCATAAGCCACAGTTTCTTTGAAACAGACACTGTATTCTCTATGTTTACTAGCCAGTATAGTTAAATAAATATTGTACAGACCAAAGATAATGTGAGAACCCAGAGAGATGTGTTGGACAACAAGTAAGGAGATTTTTACAAAGGAGTGCATATTGAAGCAAATTGAAATGAGATCTTAATCACATAGTGCTCCAATCCTGGCTTATTGAAGCACATGTTACAGTACCTATGGGGAAGTCGGAGGGACTGATGGGAACCTAAGTGCTTAAGATTTGCTAGTCCCCATGTTTTTGTTCATTTATCCTATTCTTTTCCTTTCTCCTGTCTCCCTCGCATTTTCTTCCTTTAACACGTTCTCTTCTTCTGGTTCTTTTGGAACCAAACCAAGAGTCCTTATTGATTTTTTTTTCTCAAGCTAATCCAGGCATACTTGAGCTGCAGCATTCTTATCCCTGGATTTTAGACATTTCAGCGCAACAGAAAAGTAAACGGTGCCGGCACTTAAACTTTCTATTAGTTGTTCATCCTACCCTGTGTTTGAAACAAGAAGAAAGGAGGAGAGAAATACATATGGGAAGAAATGAAAACTTAAAGGATGAGTCTTTCTGAACGAATATCCCCGGAGAAAGGTTTGCCTGTGTTGGCCAAGGACCTTCTTTTTTCTCATTCCGCTGGTCCCATTCATTCCTGGCACATGTTATCATGCTTGCACAGTTCCTCATAACTTGAACTTCTAAAATCTGCAGCTCCTGTGAAGTTTAACAACATGTGTCTTAGTCCAGGTCAGTGCTAGCATTCATCAGTAGGTGTGTAAACAAAGTCTAAAGGCAAACTTCCCAGCCTTTATTATTTTTCAATATTTTTCAGTTAGTCAATTATTTTTTTTTATTTGAGCGCATAATTCAAGTGAACTTTAGAAATAGCCTTTGCATGCCTTTAATTTTAAAGTGTTTACTATTTTTCACATTAAATGCAGTTCTGCTTTGCCATCAATGTATGAGGATTTCAGCTTTTTTGTTTTAGAATTTATTAGAAATATATAGAGGGTGGTTGGGGAGGCTGCATCAGTGGTGCTCAGGGATCACTGCAGGGAGTTCTGGGATTGAACCTGAGACGGTACCATACAAGGCAAGCACCCTACCCACTGTACTACCCCTCCGGCACTAGAAAGCTTTAAGTAACAGGATGTACCATTCCATTCCAAGTGCTAAGCTGTTCTCCAGGGCCCCTAATCCTTGAGCAGTTCTCTTCTAATTCCTTTCCCTCCAAGTTCCCCATGAGTAAGCTTGATCCTTGCAGAACCTGAATTATCATTAGCTGTCTCTTATCTATTCTCTTTTTTTTTTTTTGGGGCGGTCGCACCCTGCAATGCTCAGGGGTTACTCCTGGCTCTTTGCTCAGGAATTACTCCTAGTGGTGCTCGGGAGACCATATGGGATGCTGGGTATCGAACCTGAGTCGACCGCATGCAAGGCAAATGCCCTACCCGCTGTGCTATCACTCTGGCCCCATCTATTCTGCCATACAGCTTTACCTAACATCTCAAGACAGTAAGTTTTAAAATAGAATTTAACACACAGACATGGTCTGTTATAGTAAGAGAGCCTGAACTGAGTGGTCTTTTAGTGCCCTCTTTTACAATAGGGAGCTTCCCAAATGCTCCTGCCCTTGGATTGAGCAACCGTGGATAACACTGAAGTGAATATAATTCTATATTTGGCAGTTACATGTCAAAGCCAGTCTCGTAACTGCAGCAGATGTACGTTCTGGGTGACTGCCATTAGCATGCATCTGGGGAGTTATTTGCTGGTTCCTGGCAGATTTGGGGTGGGGTGGCAAAGAAAGGGGAATTGAGGTCTTTTCCCCTCACTGCTTTGTTATTTTTGTGGTTGCCCCCCCAAAGGGAACCACCGGAACCTGAATCTCTGTGTGAATCTATCATATTTAAATGCTGTTAGAGTTGGGATGCTTTGGATTGGAATTATCTGCAGAATTAAGAGAAGTCAGCCTGGCTGCTTTATCCATTTAAATTCTACTTGTTTCTTTTTAAAAATAAAAAAGCATTTGAGGAAATTCATAATTTTTCCCTCTGAGTGGCATTTTCTCTTGTGAAAGTCGACTTATGGGACTTTTCTCTGTAGTCCCAATAAAGCAGTTCAAGTAATTGGAGCTAAATTATTCTGGCTGGAACAGAGCCAGTTCAGTGGTCTGGGCAGCATGGAAGGGCACATGGAAGTCAAAGGTGGGGCAATAGCAGCTTTGTTTTCAGCCAGCTGGTGAGTTCAGGGCCTGTGCAAAGATGGAACCTCAGAATCCAGCTCACCTGTTCTAGCACCTTTCCCCAAGAGACGCTTCCTTATCCCTGGCCTCTCTACTCGCTTGCACCGTAATCTTCATCCTCCTTGCATCACCAGTCATCGCTCCCTTGTATCTTGGGAACAGCTGATGTTTGTAGCATTCTGTAGCTGCATTTCCATTAGAGATCTGAGCTGGGTTTAAGAGATTCTCAGTTAGATTTCTAAAGTCCTTCTGTCTTCCCCCAAGTGGGATGCCGTTTGGTAAGAGCAACCTATGGGACCTGCTTTATCTACTTGGAGGTAGACTTGGAAAAGCTTCTACAGATTGCCAGACAGTTGACACCTGCATTTGCTCGAAGTACAGTGCTCTTTGTCATCCTCTATTTCTTCCCTACCCTTTTTCATTCCTCATCCCTCATACCTATTCATTTCTTTCTTAAAAACAGAACCTTTATCTGTCATCTGAGCTTCCTAACTGTTCTTTGTTTATTGCATGAACTCTACAATACAGTGCCTTTTATATTATAAATAATTGTGTACATTGCCTTAGCTCCCCTAGAAGATCATAATATCAGGAACAAGAAATTATCTATATTTGATTCTCCCTAGTTAGCCTCTTGCACAGAGTAAACATTGAAGGTGGCTAACACTATGTTATTAATTGATTAGAAATATGTCATAGGTATGTATTAGGCATGAATGCTTGCCAACATTGTGCCAATTTTTTCCAGGATAAACTTATTATTAAGTCCTTGCTTTTTCCCATAATGCTGGCGTTTCACCATTATTTAGTCCCTCTGTATCTCTTCTGGGAGACAAAAGCTGTGCAGAGATACCTACATGTTGCTCAGGAACTTTTTCCATGAATATTTGTGCTTTTAGAAGGGAAAGTAAAATGGACGATTTACGACATTTTTGGGGGGAAAGTTGAGGGCCACTCCTGGCTCTGTTTGCTCAGGGGCCACTTCTGAATCAGTGTAAGAGGACCACGCGTGGTGGTGCTCAAGATTCAAGCCACTGTCTTGTCTACAGCCACATGCCAAACACATACCTAAGCCTCTGTTACTGCCTCTCTGGCCTCAGGATTACGGCTCTACACTGTATAGCTCCTGATCTAGATTGCTACGATATTTTTTACTCTCAAAAAAAATCTTTGTATCTAGAATGGTTGGGGTGTTCTTAAGAACATTTTAGCATGTATTATGAAATATTTATATCCAAAGATTCAATCACTTAAATCCAGATTTATTGGAGCACTGATGTTGAGTGAAGGATTAAAATTGTCATAGATTTTGAATAACTTTCTGTGGTGTGATTTTTAAAAAGGGTGGGAATGGGGATTTTAGATGCTTTGAATAATTCCTGCGTTTGTTTATTGAACAATCTTTTCAGCATCGATCTTTGCTTACTGTTTTCATGATAACACTGAAAGATATTTCCTTCAGTTTTGAATTGTATGCCAGAGTTGTAACACATGAAGTCTTTGTTCTTCTTTCTCCAGTACTTGATGAAATCCAGCTCTCAGTTTGTCTGTGTAGACATCTTGCAAAAAGAGATCTTTTTATCTGATTGCTCTGGTTGAATTCATGAGATCACAAGTTAAATGAAAGGTTAAAGTTTGAGTAGTTCAGAAGGGCAAGAGTAATGCCAGTTTGTATCAAAACTGCTCTGCATTTCTTCCCTTTCAACAGTTGTAGTTCAGCTAAATCCTGTTGGTATTTTCCCTTTGCCTGCGATTCTTTCATGAACCCATATTGATAATTAGTCAGTCACACCACCTAGTCCTGGGGCAAGTCTTCAGAGCCCAGATAATGCTGGAAAGATGAAATGCAATGGAATACTATAAATATTTTTTGTAAGTTTACATACTGTTCAGTACCCCTCCTCTCTTTAAGAAGTCATAGTCTCTGATCTTTCAGTAGGTGATCATTTTCATTTCCAACACGGGCAAATTATTGAGCACCATATCATGTCCATATATGCAAGATTTTTTTTCCTTTTTTTTTTTTTGCTTTTTTTTTTTTTTGCTTCTTGGGTCACACCCAACAATACTCAGGAATTACTCCTGGCAGTGCTGGGCGGGGGCCAGGGGACCATATGGGATACCGGGGATCAAACCCTGGCTAGCTGTGTGCAAGGCAAACGCCCTAACTGCTGCGCTATCGCTCTGGCCGGTTCTCTGCTCAGCTGCTTGGGGCGGCTCGTCTAGTCCTTGCCCTGAGTTCCACTGGCCCAACGTGACTTCTGCCACGACCAAGGGTCTCAAACAGGCCCAGCACTCAGCAGCCACCATGTCATCTGACTTCAAAGGCTATGAGCAAGACTTGCGGTGCTGACCGCCAATATAACCAGCAAGATTATGAGGGTCCCAGGACTCCCACCTGAAGAGAAGAAGCAGATGGTTGCAAATGTGGAGAAACAACTCGAAGAAGCCAAAGAGCTGCTTGAACAGATAGACCCAATTATGAACATCCTTGTAATTGTATATCTCATGGTGGTATAATAAAAATTAAGGGGAAATTAAAAAAAAATAAATTTAGTTCTGGGTCTGGAGCAATAACACAGTGGATACAGCCCTTGGTTTGATCCCTGGCATCTCATATGGTCCTCCACCGCAAAGTCGAGGCATGTATAGCAACAGGATGAGAAGCTACAAGCAAGAAATGGGAAAGCTTGAAACAGATTTTTAGCTGATCATGAGGCGCCTGGGAGGGAAGGCGGTTCCTAGCCCTGGCCTGCCATCCCACTAGGGCCTTGCAAGAAGCCAGAGAAACCCCCACACCCTGAGAGCAGCCATTTTCAACATCCAGACTCCACAGCTTATCTGAGGCTACACCCAAGAGAAAAACCAGTCTCTCCCCGTTGCATCAGTAAATGCATGAGATGAGAGCCTACTACTGAGAGTATACCACCACCATGGCAGAGTCTGGCAACCTACCCGTGTTGTATTTGATATGCCAAAAACCGGTAACTATAATAGACCTTATTCCCATGACCTGAAGGAATGGTTTGAGGCTCTTCATGTTCCTGGAGGGAGCAGATGCCCTTGGGCTCCACTAGCATGCATCAGGACATATGGAGATGTTACTGGTGCCCGCTCCAGCAAATCGATGAACAACGGGAAGACAAGTGATACTAGTGACAAGTGATATGCACGATGTGTGATCCATATGAAATTACCATAAATTTATATTTTTTAAAGTTTATGAAATCAATATATTTTCTTTTAGAACCATACATTCTATAAAATAGATAAGGGTGGCTGGGAAAAGAGTTCAAGGATTCAGGCACTTGCCTTGCATTTGGCCAACTAGGTTTGAGCCCTAGAGCCACATGTGATCCCTTGAACACCACCAAGGGTGATCCCTGACCACAGAGTGAAGAGTAGACCCTAGCACCACCAAGTATAGTCCATGGTTTTCCCCACCCCAATAATCAAATAAAATGTAAACGTGTCACCTAACTGTTAACTCACTACTACTGTTAATATGAGCACCTAGCTATTATTATTAATAGCTATTAATTATTAATAGTACCTAGCTAGTTATTGTTAAAACACCATAAGTATAATATGGGTTATACTTCATGGCAGGCACTATTACAAATGTTTGAAGTATAATGTCCTATTTAAACATCTCAGTCCTCTGAAATGTGTATTATAATGTTTGCTTGTTTGTTTTGCTTTTTGGGTCACACCCAGCAAAAGCAGAGGGGTTGCCCCTGGCTTTGTGCTCAGGAATTACTCCTGGTCATGCACAGGGGCCTATATGGAATGCCAGGGATTAAACCCAGGTTGGCAACATGCAAATACCCTGCCCACTGTATCATTACTCAGGCCCTGTGTATTATGTTTTATTTATCTATGTGGAAGCCTGAGGTTTAGAGGTTAAATTACTTGTCCTGGCTCATGTAACAAATGTGATTTAGGGCAGTATACGCTTACCAGTGCTCAGTAGGCCATGTGCGTTGCTTGAGATTGAACCCGAGTTGACGGCATACAAGGAGAGCACTTTAACCCCTGTACTGTCTCTCCGGCTTCTTATTTGTGCTTGTGACTAGACTTCTTTTTATGCACATGCCTTAAGAAACCTAAATTTGGATTGTTGTGAGGAAGAGACTTTTCTTTTCTTCAATGACCACGCAGATACTCTCAGGTCAGTCATTGAGTATATTGCCGCAACTTCAGGTGCTACCTGTATTATGAATTCAACTCCCAGTTTACTTGAGTGATTTCATTATTTTCAACTAATTTTCTGGCGTCATCATTAGGCTTGTCTATGCACCTAGAATGTGTTGATTGTTTTAAAGGGACCAGATTTGGTAAATCGTTTCCTAAGACACTGTTTCCAGTATATTTAACAGTGAAGTGAGTTGTAAACCAAAATTACAGCATTCATGGTTTTGATGAGGTTTGGCCATAGTTTTGGCCAGGAATGTAAGCCCTATACAGTGTGGATTTACAGATATTTGTTGAGTAAATAAATTGGTGATTCATCATTTTTATATCATGTCTTTTTTTCTCTTTCTGAAAAAAAATATATACCCTCCATACAAAACAGTAATAGACAGATAGATATGATTCAACTATTTTTAATTTGGTGTAATGGTGTCAAAGTCCAGCCTTTTCAGACTTTTTACAAAGTACATTATCTAGTAATTTATCCAAAGGTCAACAAGGTTCATATTTTGTATATTAAGTATCACTGTATCACTCTCTTCCCGTTCATCATCGATTTGCTCGAGCAGGCACCAGTAACATCTTCATATGACCTGTCTCATGCAAGTAGAGCCCAAGGACACCTGCTTTCTCCAGGAACATAAAGAGCCTCAAACCATTCCATCAGGTCATGAGAATGAGGTCTATAATTGTTACTGGTATCTGGCATATCAAATACGACACGGGTAGCTTGCCAGGCTCTACCGTGCAGGTAGCATACTCTTGTAGTCATCTCAAAATCCAGCATTTATTGATGAACCACACGGACGGGCTGTGATAAGCTAGTCTGCTGGGTGGAGTTCTGACGAGGGGGAAGTCCGGATGTGGAAAATGGAGGTTCTCATGGAGTGGGGGTCATCTGGCTTGTTGTGAGGCTCTGCTGGGGTGGTGGGCCAGGACTAGAACCTGCCATCCCTCCCGGGCACCTGCTGAGCAGCTGGGCACAGTGAGAGCCAGTAGCAGCTCTGCCCTAGGTCTGTCTCTTGATCAGCATACCTGGGCCAGATTAAAAAAGACTGCAGCAGTGTGGATCTCGATGAGCCGGGCTGTGATAGGCTGGTCTGCTGGGTGGAGTTCTGCCGAGAGGTGTCGGGGAACACCGCCGGGGTCCCCGACAGTGTCAGGACAGAGGTTGTCTTCTACCTCCGAGGGCGCCGGGAGAAAGATGAAAACTCACGAGTCGGTGCAGTTCCAAAAATGGCTTTTAATAGTACAAAAGCTCTTCCACAGCAATCCAATATAATGAACAAACTCTAGCTCTGGTCCGAACTTAGACCATACAAAAGAGCCTAAGTCTCCCACCAAAGAGAAAGGATCTCACCCGAGCTGAGTCCTACCCAGAAGAAGGAGCAAAGGCCAAAGAGCAAAAGGCCAAAAGCCAGGGAGCCAAAAGCTGAAGGCTGAGGAACCAAAAGGCAAAAAGTTAAAAGGTGAAGGGGCCTCAAGTCAGCCCCTTATATACACCAAAGTAATCCAATCAGGAGGTTGTCATGCCAACAAAGAACCCTAAACAGAGTGTAGTGCCACACCCCTATTGCAGGTATAAACAAAGGTTACACCAAGGACTAATCCCAAGATTATCTCTTATGTAAAACACTGGAGAGAGAGGGGCTGATATAAAGTAATACATCTTAACTTCATGAGCTTCATGTAATCTAGATGGTACCCACAAGGTCCTTATTATCTGCACCAGGGTGATTCTGAGTATCTTAGCACTTCATTGGTGGGGTGTAAGACATAAAAATGTACACAGTTTTAAATCAATGCTGTAAAACATTTTTATTCTAAGTATGCTTTTGACAGAATTTCATAATAAGTAGCTTAAAGTTGATTCTCATGAAATGAGTAAGGAAGGAAATAGTTCTTAGTCTCTGCAGTTCAAGTTATTCATTCATTAGGTAACAGCAATGAACTCAAAATCTGTTCATTTCATGCTTCTAAAACATTCTTATTTTTTTTTTTTTTTTTGCTTTTTGGGTCACACCCGGTAATGCTCAGGGGTTACTCCTGGCTCTGCACTCAGGAATTACTCCTGGCGGTGCTCGGGGACCATATGGGATGCCGGGGCTCGAACCCGGGCCGGCACAGGCCGGCCGCATGCAAAGGCAAATGCCCTACCCGCTGGGCTATCGCTCCGGCCCCAACATTCTTATTTTTGAAGTCAAGGATTAGAAAACCTAAAAATAAAAAAAAAAGTCTCCAGAGTATCATCATTTACTAGTAAGAAGTCAAGTTGTGAGAGGTTGGAGGCAGAGGCTGAGGGAAGAGGCTGCGTGGAATCATTCTCTTTTGTCCTGCTTAGCTATTTGAGCTAAATAGCCGTGCAGTTGAGCACCAGGTCTGCTTCTTTGCCTATTTGAAGCCTTAGGCAAGTTTTTTTTTTTTAAAATCTTCCCTTAGCCTCACTTTTCTTATCAGAAAACTAAAATAGGGTTAATAGAATTTCTCTGTCTTTCTTTGGGGGAGAGGATAAAGTGAAGTTCACTGAGAAAGCAGAGATGTGGGCTTTCGCTCCAAGGTCAGCAGATGCTGCTCACTGCTCAGTGCTGCTCTCGCTTTTACTATTCCAATGTCTCCTCCTTTATCAGGGCAAAGGGTTAGATCATGTCCTCTCCGAGAATTAAATGACCCAAGCAAGTGAGTTAGGTCTGCAGTTTACTGTTACGATTTACCCATTGTGCGTTCCCAGAGGGAGTCCTTGACACCATAGTTATATGCACCTGTTTATACAGTTCTTGAGAAGGATCAAGAACTTCCAGTTACAGTCATCTTTTTTTGTTAACAATAAGTGTGTAATGAGGTTTAGCTAGCATAGTTGCCACTATTAACCATTTGTAGAACACCAAGTTTTTTATCTCTAGTACTTTTCTTTTTTCCCTCCTCCCCCAAGCCTCACGCCTGCCCTAAGAAAAAAGCCACCTGGGAAAGTCAGAAAAGCTGGTCTGTTATTTTATTGAATATTTCTAAAACCTCTATAGGATAGATATGTTTTATATTCACTATCACTATCTATCACTATCTTCTCGTTAATCATCTATTTGCTAGAGCGGGCATAGGCAAAAATGTGCTTCTTGATGAAAAAAAAACAACTGTAGCCCCTAAGCGATAAAGCAATAAGACCTAAGCTTTATTGCATACAATAAAGTATTGAAGCAAAAAAAAAAAAATATGATAAAAATTAAGACCTGGAACATAAGCTCAGATCTATCAGTTGCTTTTACATTAACTCATCCTGCTTGTCCAGGCGAAAATTTCGTCCTTGTTTAAAAATACAGGGATGCCTTATTTGACTGCTGTGTGAGAGTATTATGTCAAATAAGTTTGTGACTGAGAAATGTTGGCATGTTTGTAATCTAAGTGTGGCTGCCGAGAAATTCACACTAATATGTGCAGAGTGGAGGTCAAAAGGTAGAGTCTAAGAGAGATGTCATAGAATTCAAGGAAGATTTACTGATGCTTCATCTCTCTGCTAATATTTTCATTTCATTGCACAGCCCACAAATATTCTTGGTTTCTGAGTAGATTACATTTTCATAGCAGTGCGGAGGATTTAACTCCCACAGATGTTAATGGAAGCCATATAGCTATGCAGCACTTTCAAAATGTACCACTTAATGTCTGAACCATTTAATCATGCTAGATTTTTTTTCCTAGCAAATAAACACAAATCTATTTTTGTATTAACAAATAAGAGAAACAAGTACACATTCTGTTTCACTCTGTTTTTTGGAGTATATGCTCTCTCTTTGGAAATTCACCAAACATCTGTGAAGCTTTCTCCCAGACCTGATGGTTTCCAGACTCAACTCCAGCTCCCCTTTATTTGGGAGACAACCAACCAAACAAAACCTTCAAACAACTAAGTACTTTTATTATTTAACTATTTGGGGGATTTATTTGTAGAGAGTGTCAGAGGCAAGCCCATACCATGTGTTATTTAGAAAAGGAAAAATATTTTACTGAAAGCAAAAGGTACTTTCAGCCCAGTCTATTTTGCTCACAGTATTTCTTAGTAGACAATGAAAAATCATTGGTGGTCTTAGACTCCAGGGCTGGGAACACACAGTGTCCGACCAGCATTTATTTTCCTGTTTCTTGGCTCATATTAGCTCATTTGGGGTCTGTTCTCATGCTGTTGACATACAAAACAATTTAAAAAAAAGATGCTGTTTCCTATCCACTTGAATAAATGAGTGTATTACAGCTTTTCCCTTAGAGCTGTCATTCCTGCATCAGCAGCATCTGTAAGTTATGAGAAATGCCTGCATAAAAATCTCAGGGAAATTTTACTAAACCAGAACTCCTGAAACAGGGGCGCTGTAACCTTTGTTTTAAAACATGTGCTTTAAACTGTTCTGAGAGTCAACAGTCTGAGTGAAAGTTTTGGATTAATCTGAATATTGTAATGTGTGCTTCCTGTATAGTGGAGGTTTCTAATAACCACTACCCATTCTTCACACCAGTTCTGTGGACGAGTGTGATTGCATTTGAAGTCAGTCAGCCAGTGCTGTTTCATGTGTGTTGAAATTCATTGTCTAGAGGAGTGGTTCCAAAGCCTTGGGGGAGGGTGGGGGGGAGGACAAACAATAAGAGAAATGAAAAAATACAACATATCTTAAAATACCGGTGAAAGAGACCAAGCACTGAGTTTTTCTGAAGAGATCACAGCAACAGTTAAAGCAGTTTAAATTCTCAGCCTGAAAGGCAAAACATGGATCAGGAGGTCTTGTCAATAGATGGAAACATCCACAAGTGTGGGGAGTCAGATGTTAGGTAAGACAGAGAAAGGAACAGTGTGCTAACAATCATTGGAAATAATACCAGCCTAGAACTGAGCACTGAATGTAGGCAAAGGGATATACATGATATCCTCTAAATGTATGTATTGCAGGCCACAATGTGTAAGAGAAGGGAGAGAGAGAGAGAGAGAGAGAGAGAGAGAGAGAGAGACAGAGAGACAGAAAGAGAAAGAGAGAGACAGAGAAAAAAGAGGTAAAGTGCCTGCCATAGAGGCAGGCTGGGGGAGGGGAAGAGGGAATTGGGGGGCATTGGAGGTGGAAAATGGGCTCTGGTGGAGGGATGGGTGCTGGAACATTGTATGACCAAAACTCAAATATGACCATCTATGTAATTTTTATATCTCATGGTGGTATAATAAAGTATTTTAAAAAATTTTTAAAAATTGGCCTGAAAATAAATCCAAGGTCTAATCAAAATGTGAAATAGGAAGTCAAGTATAAAAGCAGATGGTAGGTTAAATCTATTGCCACTTTCTTGAGTTATGTGCCAGAAACTGCTTGTAGCTATCATCCTGCTATAAGACTATATATTTCTTCTGTAGCCCTTGTAATACACAGGAATTGCTTTGAACCTGTATATATAACTCATAGGAGATACTTTATTTTTTATATACCTTGGTATTTATTGCCTGATAAATATGTGGTACTCAATAGATAACCATGGGACTGGGTTGACATAGATGGTTTGTGGGCAGATGCATGCTTCCCAAGTATACATCCCTGAAAAAAAGGGAAAAAAGAACACAAACTAGGGGGAAAATTGAGATTGGTTTGGGGGAGGGGAGTAGGAATATCACAGAGAAAACATGAAACTTAAGAAGGAAAATATTCAGTTAGAACCTGATATGAGAAAATGCTGTGATATGAAGCGTAAATTTAGGCTTAAGAATAAAAAGAAAGGAAAATGTGATTTTAAAAGAAAACAAGGAGTGTGTGAGAGACAAACTCAAATTGTAACCTTTGATGGGAAAAGTGATGCGGAAGAATGGAGCGAAATGAGGACATCAAGGGCAAGATTGAATGAAAACTATAAAAACAGCATGTTCTGTAGAAGAAAGTCTGCTAGATTAAAGGCTGTTTCATCTGCTAGACTGAAGGTCTGTAGAGCTATATTTATTGTCCACTGTCTCTTCACCCAATGGGAATCCACTCCACACCAATACATAGTGACCCCACAAGTGCTCAGCCTTCCTCCTGAGAATCCCTGTTGTATGATTTGCTTCTTAGCAAAAAAAGTTTCTCTTCAACTGGTTTCAAAGACATTCTCTTCATGGTCGCTGCTAGACTGTGGTCCTCCGGCCTTCCTCAAGAATACCACACTTGGGGCTAAAAGGACAGTGTGCTAGGGTCAGGAGCCCTTGACCTTCTACCTAGCTGACTCTGACGGAATCAGAGATGCACCATAAACTGAAAAAAGACAGTAGTTCTTGTCTCTTTGGAACTTGCTATGGATATGTGTACCTAGGTCGAGAAGTCAACATTATGAACGATCTAAACCCTGAGCTGCGCAGGAGGAAGAGAGCAGCATGGAATGCCTTCAAAAGCATCGAAGAAATAGCAAAAAAAGACAAAGAACCTCCGGCTCCGGGCACATCTCTTCAACTCCACCATTCTCCCTGCATTAACATACGCCTCAGAGACCTGTGCTCTATGGAAGCAGGATGAGAATGCTATTCGGGTCTCCCAAAGAGGAATTAAAAGAGCTATGCTTGGAATATCACGCCTCACTCAAGTGAGAGAAGGAATCCAAGTTCCAATCTCCATAGCTGTTCCAGAGTCATGGACGCTGTCTCATTTGCCAAGGCATCGAAAATCAGATGGGCTGGACATGCGATTTGCAGACTACTGCTGGATTAGAGCCCTTACCGACTGGATCCCACGGGATGTCAAAAGATCACTTGGCCACCCACCTACAAGATGGCCAGACTTCTTCGTCAAGACCCTGAAGGAACGGTTTGAGGCTCCTTGTATTCCTGAAGCAAGCAGATGTCATTGGGCTACACTGGCATGTGATAGGGTCAAATGGGAATGTTACTGGCACCCGCTCGAGCTAATTGATGAAAAACGGAATGTCAAGTGATCAAGTAATGGATATGTGTGCTTTGGGGTTGTTTTCTATCAATTCCCAGGGATATGGAAAACCTAAGCTCTAAGGACAAAAGCCAGGCGACCCCCCTACTCCATGGGGGCTGCCATTTTCCACATCCGGATTCCCTCTTATCACAACTCTACCCAGCAGACCAGACTATCACAGCCCGGATCATGTGGCCATCACGGTTCATCTATAATTGCTTTATTTAGAGGTGACTACAAGAGTATGCCACCCGCACGGCAAGCCTGGCAAGCTGCTCATGTTGTATTTTATATGCCAAATACCAGTAACATTTATATTAGGTCATTCCCATGACCTAATATAATGGTTTGAGGCTCTTTATGTACCTGGAGCAAGCAGATGCCTTTGGGTGCTACTAACATGAAACAGGACATATGGAGATATTACTGGTGCCTGCTCTAGCAAATAGATAATGAACGGGAAGATAGTGATAGTGATAGTCAATCGAAAATGCACACTACTAATTTGTCTTAAGTAGTTGTCTTACACAAAATGCAATTTGACTTTGCTTTCAATAGCTAACTGTTACATCTTTCCTTAAAATGCCTCAAATTTTACAAAATGCCAAAATGAAATGAATATAAAACTGTCTTTCGCCACAACCAACCCACAAATATTTACCAGTCTCTTGACATTGCACTTCCTTGCATGTATTCTGTGTGTCTGTGTTCTCAGTTAAAGTCATTGTATTCCTATGGGAAAGTGCATTGGTGGGATAAATTATTGGGTTTGCAGGTTATGAACCAGGGTGGGCTGTGTTATGGTTATTTATTGAATCCAGGATACTGTATAAGAAAGTGAATTGCTTGCTCATTTAGATGTGATCACTAGAAGCTACCCTTGCACATGCAACCACAGTTCTGAAAGGAGAGGGCTCACTTGAAGTGCTGGCACACATGCTCACTAAGGGATAAATTATTTCCTAGCGTGCACATACAACATGTTGGGCATGTTGTATGTACAACATGTGTTGTTGTACTCCATGGGAGTCACACTGGTGCTCATACATGTACTCTCATAGAGTTACACTTTCTGGCTCTAGGACATACCTGGCAGTAGTTGTTTTAGTCACCATCATTGCCAGACTCATTGAACAGATCTGCCTGTATGACATTGGTTACACGTGGCAGAACTGGAAGTTGAAGACTTGGCCTTATGCCTACAGTTTCCTCCAGGCCCCTATGATTGGTTTTGAATCAGGAACTGAGTACATTAAGATTCTGATCATTCTATCCAAATTGCTCAAAATTAAGAATTCCAAGAATTGTCTTCATTGTCAGGAAAATTGTCAGGAAAAAGAAGGGAACAGCACCAGGCCCAGACAAAGTCAGACCCAAACACCTGAAGAATCTGCCATCAGTACTCAATACAGTAGTTCGGCTCTTCACACGCTACCTGTCTAAATGCAAGGTGCCCTCCCAATGGAAAATCAGCAAGACAGTTCTACTGTTCAAGAAGGGAGACATTCACGACATTGGCAACTCTCGCCCCATCTGCCTGTTGTCCGTCATCTACATGCTGTTCATTCAAGTCATCCTGAACAGGATTGGCAGAACACTAGATGAAGGACAACCATGCGAGCAAGCAGGCTTCCGAAAAGGATTCAGCACAATCCACCATATCCACACAGTAACCAAGCTCATTGAGGTTTGTAGGGAGTACAAGATGCTTCTCTGTCTCATGTTCATTGATTTAAAGAAAGCCTTTGAGGGACAGAGTGATAGCACAGCGGGTAGGGCGTTTGCCTTGCATGCGGCTGGCCCATGCCAGCCCGGGTTCAATCCCGGCAACCCATATGGTCCCCGAGCATTGCCAGGAGTAATTCCTGAGTACAGAGCCAGGAGTAACCCCTGAGCATGCCGGGTGTGACCCAAAAAAGCAGAAAAAATAAAAAAGCCTTTGATTCTGTGGATACTGAAGCAGTCATCGAAGCCCTAGCCAAACAGGGGCGTTCAACCCCCAATACATCAAGATCCTTCGTGAGCTGTATTGCGGATTCACCACTAGGATCTCACCATTCTACAAGGAAGTGATCATTGATGTCAAAAGAGGGGTTCGACAGGGTGATACCATTTCACCAAAACTCTTCAGTGCCACACTCGAGGACATCATGCGACAATTAGAATGGGAAGGAATGGGAGTGAAGATAGATGGTTGGCAACTACACCACCTCCTCTTTGCCGATGATATCGTTCTAGTATCACCAAGCATTAGCCAAGCGGCACAAATGCTGGCTGACTTCGACTGAGAATGTGGAAAGATAGGTCTACAGCTGAATCTAAATAAAACAATATTCATGAAAAATGAACTAGTTCCAGAGGCCCCATTCACTCTCAATGGAACAGACATCTCTGAATACAGAAGTTATGTGTACCTAGGTCGAGAAGTCAACATGATGAATGACCTAAAACCTGAGCTGCGCAGGAGGAAGAGAGCAGCATGGAATGCCTTCAAAGGCATCGAAAAAATAGCTAAAAGGACAAAGAACCTCCGGCTCCAGGCACATCTCTTTGACTCCACCATTCTCTCTACATTATCATACACCTCAGAGACCTGAGCCCTACAAAAGCAGGATGAGAATGCTATTCGGGTCTCCCAGAGAGGAATCGAAAGAGGTATGCTTGGAATATCACGCCTCACTCCAGAATCAGGGACGCTGTCTCGTTTGCCAAGGCATCGAAAATCAGATGGGCTGGACATGTAATGCGATTTGCAGATGACCGCTGGACTAGAGCCGTTACCGACTGGATCCCACGGGATGTCAAAAAATCACGTGGCCGCCCACCTACAAGATGGCTAGACTTCTTTGTCAAGACCCTGAAGGAATGGTTTGAGGCTCTTCATATTCCTGAATCAACCAGATGCCATTGGGCTACATTGGCACGTGATAAGGTCCAATGGAAATGTTACTGGCGCCTACTCGAGCAAATCGATGAATAACGGTATTCAAGTGATCAAGTCTTCATTGTCTGTAACCTTGACCCTTCACCCTTCTTTGCTGTTTAATGGTTGTTCACAAAGGTTAGAATTAAGGAGAACTGCTTTTCTCTCTTCCAAACATCAAAAATGATTCCAGACTTATTTTCAAGTAACAATATGTTGTAGCTACTTGGAAAAGAACAATTTTCAGGTTAAGGCGCAAATAAAAAATGTCCCTCCTTTGCAGAAATTTATTTCTAACGTAATTGTGTGTATTGTGTATGTATATTTATGTCCCACAGCTGAATTATTCCTTTGAGAAAACAAACAAAAATGTACTTAATTAGAGGTTGAATGTTAGGTAGATTCGCTTGTTTATAACATCTGTTTATAGCCCCACAGCACAGTATCTATATTAGTTACCTTCCCCAGCTGCTAGAGAACCCCAGTACCGACCTCAGAAGTATCTTACAACTCGGACTGAGGACTGTGCCCTCTTCTCTCATCAATTCTCAAATACACACATCTACTTTTAAGTTGCCCCCCCAACTTGGTCTGAATATTTTTTCTACAGTTTTTTCCAGAAAAGATACATTTTTCTAATATTTTACTTAATGAAAATCCCCTGTACATTTTCTTTAATAAAAAAATCCCAGTGCCTAATTGAGAATGTCATTAATGGTGGGAAATAAGGCCACAAAAGGGTCAGTATTTAGAAGATCTAGTAAACTGATAAAGCCCTCTACTGTGCACCTTGGATTTAACTAACACCTCATAGATGCATAATTTGAGGGATTATGAATCTCTTTACTTGGAATGAAGTTGCTAAGTAAGAAAACTCACATTTTAACCATAACTGCTAACTTATAGGCATCTTTATAGGTCATGGTCCCCATTCTCAACTTTAATACAGAGCAAATCCATTTACCTAACAAATTACATGAGAAGATTTTTACTGGGCCACCAAAGATTTCTGAAATCCACCATCTGACTTTTTAAGCTTGCTGTGAATGTATTCTAGTCCGTTTCTTGCTTTGCACAGCATGAAATTCCTGGAGTCCCTGCACAGCAACTTGTGGTTTGTCTAGAAACCATGCCAAGAAAAGGAAATCGGTCCTTTTACCACCTTAGCCTGATTTGACCAAATCATTTCACTGCTTCAACTTTTCTCACTGACATGTCACTAATAAGTTTATTAAATTACACAAGTAAATATTTCATGGTGTGCAGAGAACAAAGGCTTATTAGAGCTTTTGAATGCTTTGTTTATTCATCTGGAGGAATATTTTTCACTTCAAGTTAAATTATAAAGACTATTTTATGTGGTCAAAGAGTAAATCTGTAAAGCCATGTTAAGTATTTTAAGACTTGGTTAAAATCCTATTTGATCACAAAGTACAAGATCATTGATGCAGGACAAAATCAATTCTGAAAACGTTGTATAGGAACTAGGAATACTAATCAAAATGAACCTAATGGCTGTCACCAGAGAGTTTTATTTTTTCTTTTTTGGGTCACACCCTGTGATGCTCATAGCTGGCGGTGCTCTGGGGACCATATGGGATGCTGTGGATCAACCAGGGTTGGCTGGTTGATACAAAGCAAATGCCCTCCCAACTGTCCTGTGCCTCTGGGCCCCACACCAGAGGTTTTTGGTGGTTTTTTTTTGTTTGTTTTGTTTTTTATCTTTTACAAGTCATTGTTAATTTTCACCTTCCTTTGAAATTTTAGTAAGCACACAGCTTGGAAATAAAATACAGTTAATAAAATACAATGTGCCATACAAATTTCAGGAGCGTTTGGTCAATTTCTTTGAAGAATGTCATCGGTATCCTCATAGGGACTGCATTGAATCTGTACAGAGCTCTAGGGAGTATTACCATTTTGACAATGTTGATTCTCCCCATCCATGAACAGGGAATGTGTTTCCATTTCCTTGTGTCCTCTTTTATCTCTTGGAGCAGTGTCTTGTAGTTTTCTTTGTACAGGTCCTTTACATACTTGGGTAAGTTGATTCCTAGGTATTTGATTTTCTGTGGCACAATTGTGAATGGAATAGTTTCCTTAATATCCCTTTCTTCTCTTTTGTTATTTGTATATAGGAAAGCCACTGACTTTTGTGTGTTGATTTTGTATCCTGCCACTCTAATAGTCTCCTTACATTTTATGACTACTGATGGTAAACTTATGTAAAATCTATAGAAGTCCTTGGTGCATAGGAAAAGTACAACACTAGCTATTGTCTATCAAACTTCGAGAAATAAGTGCAAATAATTATAAAATCCAAAAAGAAATAAAAAAATACAATGTGCATTATTAATGGGCAATTGTTGGAAATAAATGAATAATAAGAAATGAACAATGGAATGGATTGGTGTTCAGGATGCAAAATAATAAAATATACACGTCTTGTTTTCTGTAGGAAAAAAACATTTGGGGACTGCAATGTATATTCACAAAGCTATTTTAGAGCCCTTTATCAGAATAGAAATATTAAAGAACTAATAAAAAAATACTCTAAGTCTCTCTCAAAAATACCATGGCTATCTATTTTGTATTCAACTCAGAAAAAGTGTGTGTAAGTCTCTGTATATAGACCCCATGTGCACATCACATGAATATACACACATGCCCTTAAATTTTCTCAAAGTTGTAATGCTAAAATGGCATGGGTTTATTATTTCTGTTGTTCTCCCAATGGATCCATTTTCTTTGTGTTGTAATCACTTTTCACAGTTCAGTGATTTTTCTGATACTACGTTAAAGCCCCAAATGGTTGAAATTAAAGAATCTCACAGGCCCCCCAGAGGCAGCACACAGCTAGAAGCCTCAAACCAGCTGTTAAAGAAAGCAATTATGAAAAAATACTACAATGCCGTTATTGAATATGGATTAGAATTTAGAATAGGGGCCTTTGATTTAGATACTTTGGTTGAACTCTCCTGTCTGCCTACATTCACTTTTCTCCCTCATTAGTTAATGCCAAGTGAGTGTGGCAATACTGACAGTTGCCACTTTAAGCAGCTTTGCCATCCCTTCTGTTCCACGTCCATGTGTCCCTCTAGTTGGGCCAACTCTGAGGGAAGAGGTACAACTGGAAAAAATTAGTAAATATCAAACATCAGGAAATAACACATACAGTATGAGCAAGATGCTTATGTCAGTCCCACTTGCATTAGGTGGACTTGATTTGTGATCTACATCTAAAGGAAACTGGCTGTATTTTCTCTCTATTAAAATTAAATAATATTTATTTTTATTGAATTCAAAATATTTTGCTTCGTATATTTTCTTCTGAGCTTCATAAAGTTTCAACAGGAAATCTGTAGCTCTGAGTATTAGTCCTGACTTGCTGCCTTAAGTTTCTCGTTTTAGGAGCTGAACATTAAGGAAGCATTCCCATTTGCATGTGTTTATCGCAGAAATGGGGGGGGCTTAATTTGAATCATGAAAATGGCCACTAAACGTCTGCTTATGCTGAGCTTAGCACAATTAAAATGTGTTTCTACTGCAACAAAAGGAAATTGGCTTACTGACATAGATCCAATTTCTGATGCTGTGAGTTGTTCAAGTGAGATTTTAAAGAGACTAGATCTGTAGTTTGCCTATTTGCCTAAGCCCCAAACACAGCAGTGCTCATGAAGCGATGGAAGAGATAAGTTTATTTCTTCTTTCTTTGATCAGTTATTTTAAAACATCAGTTCTCCTCCGCAGAAACATGCTCCACTTCATATTCCTATTTGAGTGAAATCCCCATTGTTCTTTAGTTGTAATTTATTGCTGCTTGCGATAAAATAGTATGTTTTCATTTAGAATATAGACTCACTTTTTAATCTCTTCAAAAATTTCATTTGGCTTATTAGCATACATCAAATCAAAAATAAGCTAATGAGATTCATGAAAAGAATGACCTTGAGGGTTCCCAGTGAAAGGAAAGAGAGCAGAGTGTTGATGAACGGCCTGCTCCCTGCACAGAACTGCATGGGAAACCTACCCCTGACTTCCCTCTCTGCTGCTGTTCTGATTGTGTTAACCTCGGTCCCACACTGGGCTGCTGTGCTCCCACATCCTTAATTGAGGTTCTCCCTGGAGGTCGCACACTTCAGTTATATTGCTCTCACACATGTGGCTGTGAGCCAGAGATCACACGCAGTTGTACGCCAGGGGTTCCACAGCGGAGATCCAGGACCATGTACAGTCTTTGTGGGCAGCACTAGGGATCATATTCATGGCTTCCCACTTGCAGGTTCGTGCTTGTTTATTACTGTGCCACCCCCTTTTCATTATAGTGAAGGTAATTTCACTTTATGGTAGAGATTTTCTCTACTGTATAGACATGTGAATTTTATGAAACTTGTGTATTCTCAATGAGGATAAAACAAGACTTTAATGGTAATTTTGGCCCACACAAGGCAGGGCCCCAGGGGTTGCTCCTGATAGTGCTTGGGGGACCTTGTGCCAGGAGTCTAACCATGGGAATTGAGCCCAATCACTGTGAAAGTTAAATACTCTCTTTAACCTACCTGAAAACCTTGATCCCAGTTTCTTTTTTGGTCAGTGGGAGGGGGCTTGGATGTATATTTTAGGAGTTCCAGGGACCCCCACCAGCAGTTTTCTGCCAACCAGGTTGTGAAAAGGGTCTAAAAATGCGATGCTGCTCAGCCTTGCAATGCCAGGGATACCTTGGCCAACTTGGCTTTTCTTGGGGAACCAGGTGGTGCTGGGAATTGAACCCTTTAATCACTGTACTAGCTCCATTCCCCATTATGGTATACATTCTTCTAGTCTTTCTTTTATTTTCAGAAATGTTATATACTTGTTGATCTATAAAAGTAATACCAGGTCTTGATTTTTTTTTAAATATTTTTTAAATAAGCATTACATCACAAGCATTTTTATGTGCTTATGTAACATTTTGCTAATACTGATTTAGTGTCTGTAACATATTCCACTGCTGGAATATAATAAAATATTAAATGATTTCTTTGCTATTTTATTTTTTCTGAATTATAAATACATTATAATAAACTTTTATTGATCATCTTTGTTTACACTTGATGTTACTTCCTTAGCAATATTACATTTAACCTCATATTCATCCCATGATATAAAACTAATAACCAACATATGATTGATTTCATTAGTCTGCATAAATTTGCAAACAAGTGTTAAAGATCACTCTGAGACATCTATTTTTTGTATTCATTTATATTTTCTATCAAGTGTCAAAACCAAACTCTACAGTTTAACTAATAAACACTGTTTTTTTAAAAATTTTTATTATACCACCGTGAGACATACAATTACACTGTATCACTATATCACTGTCTTCCCATTCATCATCGATTTGCTCAAGCGGGCACCAGTAACATCTCCGTATGTGCTGTCTCATGCTAGTAGAGCCCAAGGGCATCTGCTTACTCCAGGAATATAAAGATCCTCAAACCATTCCATCAGGTCATGGGAATGAGGTATATAATTGTTACTGGTATTTGGCATTTTAAATACGACATGGGTAGCTTGCCAGGCTCTGCCCTGTGGGTGACATTCTCTTGTAGTCACCTCTGATCTCCAGCATTTATTGATGAACTGCACGACCACAGCGGCTGCACAAGCCAGGCTGTGATCAGCTCTTCTGCTGGGTGGAGTTCTGACAAGAAGGAAGTCCAGATGTGGAAAATGGCAGCCCTCATGGATTGGGGGGGGGTCCACTGGCTTCTTGTGAGGCTCTGCTGGGGTGTGGGGTGGTGGGCCAGGGCAAGAACCTGCTGTCCCTCCCGGGTGCCTTGTGAGTGGCTGGGCACAGGGAGTTCTGGTAGCAGCTCTGCCCCATGTCTGTGAGTCTCTGGATCAGCATACCTGGGCCAGACTTGAAAAAAGACTGCTGCAGGGTGGGTCTCGATGATCCGGGCTGTGATAGGCTCTTCTGCTGGGTGAAGTTCTGACAAGAGGGAAGTCCAGATGTGGAAAATGGCTGCCCTCATGGAGTGTGTGTGTTTGGGGGGGGGGGGGTCGTCTGGCTTCTTGTGAGACTCTGCTGGGGTGTCCGGCCAGGGTTAGAACCCGCCGTCCCTCCCAGGTGCCTTGTGAGCGGCTGGGCACAGGGAGAGCCGGTAGCAGCTCTTCCTGTGCCCAGCAGAAGTTTTAGTAGATGTATAAGTCCACAATGGGGGTGGGCTGGAGGGTGGGGTACATTTGTGGTAAAAATGGGGCCCCCTCCCACCCACCCTCAGGCTGCCTCAATAGCGGGTAGCCCCATTTTCCTCTCTTTCTCTCTCTCTGTCTCTGCATCTCTCTCCCTCTTCTTTTACACATTGTGGCTAGCCCTGCAGATATTTAGAGTTTATCACTTAAGTCTCTTTGTGTATATTCAATGTTGAGTTTTAATCTGCCATTACCATTTCCCACACTTAGTAAAACACTGGTATCTATATCCTATTAATGAATGCAGTCATTCTATATCTGTCCTTTTCCTTCTAATTTCACTCAGCATGATAGTCTCCATGTCCATCCATTTGCAGGTAAATTTCATAATTTCGTATCTTCTGACAGC
This sequence comes from Cryptotis parvus, assembly GCA_021461705.1. Lineage (NCBI taxonomy): Eukaryota > Metazoa > Chordata > Mammalia > Eulipotyphla > Soricidae > Cryptotis > Cryptotis parvus. The sequence continues at coordinate 97,683 of JAJIBD010000599.1, read as the reverse complement.
TGCATAGTATTCCATAGTGTAGATGAACCACAGTTTCTTTAGCCAGTCCTCTGTTCTCGGGCATTTAGTTTGTTTCCAGATTCTAGCTATTGTGAATAATGCAGAGATGAATAAAGAAGTACAAATAGTGTTTCTGCTATGTATTTTTCGGTCTCTCGGGTATATTCCCAGGAGTGCTATTGCTGGATCAAATGGGAGCTCAATATCTAGTTTTTTGGAGGAATGCCCATAATTGTTTTCCAAAAGGGCTGGACCAATTGGCACTCCCACCAACAGTGGATGAGGGAATAAACACTTCAATCAAACTTAAATTTAGACAAAACATGGAAATTTGAAGATGATGGCACACTTTTGAGAAAGCATATTTATTAATGATTCACTACCAAGCACATTTTATAGGTGCTAACCCATGTATTTAAAATAAAAGCTAAACCACTAACCTAAATGTAATGTGTAAATAAAATATAAATACCCTTTCTGAAAAAGCATTTGCACTCTGAAGTAGGTGTCTGCAAACATGGCTGGGAATCCAGGTTGCCTAAGTAATGCTTCAGCTCTATAACTTACTGAGCCATTAAATTAGAATGACCATGAGCTTACCACATAGAACTTTAGCATTAAATACAGGCAAAAGATACACATAGTAACCTCTAAGTATATGTATTACAATCCACAATATGTAAGAGAAGGATGAGAGAAAGAGAAAGGAAAAGAAAGAGAAAAAAGAGATGGAGAGCCTGCCACGGAGGCAGGCTAGGGGAGGGGGATGGAATTGGGGGGCAGGGGTTGGGGGATGGGTGCTGGAACATTGGGTGGCGAAACCCAACCATGAACATTTTTGTAATTGTTAAAAAATAATAATAAAATATTTTTTTTAAATTACAAGATGCTCATGTTTGAGTTTCAGCCATATAGAGTTCCAGCACCCATCCCTCCACCCATGCCCATCTCCCACCACCAATGTCCACACTTCCCTCCCTTATCCCCCATCCTGCCTCCAAGGCAGGTTCTGTATCTCCTCCTTTCTCTCTTTCTCCTCTCTCTCCCCACTCTCTCTCTCCAGCTCACTTCCCTTTCTTACACATTGTGAATTGTAATAAACACATTTAGAAGTTATCATGTGTTTCTTTTTGCTATAGTCAAAGCACAGTTCTCGGATGGCATCATTTTCAGTGATTATCAGCAAACAGTTCCCTACTCCGTCTTACCTAGCCTATGGCTCTCACACGTTGTGGTATACCGATTTTGAGATGAAGCCCGTCATGGGGATATGGTTGTGTCCAGCTGGGAGTCTGGACTGAAGGATGTTTGTGGTTGTGTTATGCGAGGTTTTCTGACTTCCGGGAGCTTGGCAGAGGACAGGCCAAGGAGCAAAAACCTGCCCCCACTCTAAGACGCCTCATTAGTCTAGCACAGGGTGACACTTTTTTAAACCTGTCTGGTTAATTTCGAAGATTGACCAGGCTAAAGAGCCATAAAAAGCCAAGGACATCATTCCGGCCTTTATCTTTTGACGCCCTTTCAATTGAAAAGTGTCAGTTTACAGCTGAATTGCTGACTCACAGCAGCAGGTACACAGCCAGTCCAGGGGCTTTGAACTCCCTTTAAGCTTTTTTTTTATTTTTTGGGTCACACCCAGCGAAGCTCAGGGGTTACTCCTGGCTCTTTGCTCAGGAATTACTCCTAGTGGTGCTCGGGTGACCATATAGGGATGCCTGGGATGGAACCCAGGTCAGCGGCATGCAAGGCAAATGCCCTTCCCACCATGCTATCTCTCTGGCCCCCCTTTAAACCTTTCTTCCAACTATTTCCTTGATCTGCCTTTTAGGCAAGCTCACCTAACCCTTCTCTCTGCTCCTCTAACTCTCTATCCTGTCAGGCTCTCTGCTTCTCCAACTCACTCCTGCCAGCCAGACTGAGAACCCAGTCTCAAATGACAACTCAACTGATTTTCCAACTCTTTTATGTCCCATAATTTGGATATCGGCCATCCCTTTATTTATTTATTTATTTATTTTTTTTGCTTTTTTTGGGTCACACCCAGCAATGCTCAGGGGTTTCTCCTGGCTCTGCACTCAGGAATTACTCCTGGCGGTGCTCAGGGGACCATATGGGATGCCGGGATCGAACCCAGGTTGGCATGGGTCGGCCGCGGCAAAGGCAAACGCCCTATCAGCCCCATTGGCCATCCCTTTAAGAAGTACAAGCAATCCCTTCATGGGGGTCTCTTGAATCTCTTAAAGGGACCCAACAGAAAAGGATACTAAGTTGAAAATAAAGGTGTTAAGGTGCTCTGTAAATTAAGGCAACATGACTCTCAGTGTCCTCTTCCCAGAAGTCCGACAACATGCTACCAAGTTCTTACCCTTGAGAGTCTGTCTGGACCATTTAAAAGGGACAGCAAGAAACTCTGAATCTGGAGATTACATAACCCTTATGGTCTCTTTTAGCTTCACTGTAAGGGGGTGGGGGGTGGGGAAAGGTTAGTGGAATGTGGGAGTCTGTACCAAAAGGTTTTGTATAAGGCAGTATTTACCGACCATCCCACTGTTCTAAATTTACACACTAATATGCATTGTATCTATTCACTTAGAAAGAAAAACAAAAAAAGCAGAGCTTGCTACCTACCAAAGAGAACATTGTTTTCCTCGTCCCTATCTTAAAAGAAAAGAATAGTCTTCTTGGCTATAACAATCTTAGTTCTCTTGCACTTGTTGAGTGTCAGTCTGGAGGTGTGGTAACCTGATCCCAGCTTCACCTCTCACCCTCCGTTAATCCCATAATTAAATCAGTTAACCCGTTTACTACCGTCCCTATTCCATATTTGTATGAAACTTTGTATGAAAACGCCATGTTCAAATAAAAATGAATCTATCCAGACTGCAAAATAAAACTTTTTTTAGTAATGGAGAGAAAACAGGACTCCTCCATCTGCCTGTTTAAATAATTGAAAGGCCCTGGAAAGGAAATTCAGAGAGAGACCAAAGATTCTATGATTTTGGTGATCCTTAGAAAACACTGTTCATTTTGGGACACTTCCAAAGAGCCCAATGAGACTGAAAGTAACTGAAAGAGTGTAATGTTAGAATTCAGAGTCGAGGGGTTTTTTTTCACCCCTGAAACATGACAGGGACAGGGACGGGAGAGAAGCAAGAATTGATCCCCACTTCAGAATAAAAGAGGTTCCGAAACAAAGGTACGTAGGTAAGGTACAGTTTCCTTAGTGGATAGTTTCCAAGGCAATAATCACAACTTTCTGGGCTGAAACATTAGCACAGCTGGCAACCCAGGTTCTGTACCTGGCACCCCATGTGGTCACCTGAGCCCAACTGAAGGAATTCCTAAGTGTAATGTCAGGAGTAAGCCCTGGGCACCACTCGCTGTGGCCCAAACACCCTAAATAAATAAATATTTATAATAGCCACAGTGTTCTTTACCCTTTGTCTTGAGTAAAAAAGACATATGTAGGCTTTTGCAGCCATTACCATATTTGACTTTAAGCAAATGGTAATTTTCTGAAAGATACTGGTATTCTTTTCTAGACGAGGACTAGAGACAAGGTTTGTAAAACTTTAGAATGATGATAGTTTATGTGTGTGTTATATATTAGAGTAAGGAAGGAATATGAAAATATGTCCCACATAGTTATCTCCAACCATATGCACTGTTTATGTTTTGTTTTAGTGGATAAAGAGAGCCCAGAAGGGTATCATGCTGGCAATTAAGTATTGCAGCCAGAAATGTCGTGGAATTTCCACCCACAATCCACTGGCCAGAATTAGTCATTGTCTCCTCCCTCTGCAAGGAGATGACTTCTTTCCACAATCACAAAGAAAGGAAAAACGAGATAAAGGTGTGTGATTGATGCTTCTGATGGGCAGGAAGCAGAATGAGGAACCTTTCTTTCCAGAGATATTTAAAGAGAATAACAGTTTTAAAGAGTGAATTATCTATGACTGTAGTGTATCGCTGTTACTTATATTTGCCATTGTTTTAATTATATCACAGTGAGATAGATATTTACAAAGTTTTTTTTTATGATTGGGTTTCAGTTATACAGTGTTGAAGCACCCCTTCCCTCCACCAGTGCACATTTCCCACCACCAATGTCCCCAGTTTCCCTCCCCTACCCCCCCACCCCTCACCTACCTCTGTGGCAGGCACTTTTCTTCTTTCTCTCTCTCTCTCTCTCTCTCTCTCTCTCTTCCTCTCTCTCACTCTCACTCACTCGCTTTCTCTTTCTTGCTGTCTCTCTCTGTCTCTCTCTCTTCTTTAGCATGTTGAGGTTTATTTGCTGCTGGTTTGATGATTTGACTTTAAATTTTTATTTTACAAATAAAGCCCACTTTTTCCTGTGCTCTTGCTTCCACTCCCCCCAACCTCTTCCCTCAGGTTACCTATTTCTGTGCTCACTTACCACTGCTTAATATTTTTTTTCCTTTTGTTTGTAAATACTATGTCCTTATATTACATGGTACAGTCATCCAATATTTGTTTTTTTCTGACTTACTGCCATATATATCCCTAAATTTATTTTAATTTTTGCTATGAGTGACAAATTTATATTGCCTAGTATTCAGTATTTATTACCATGGTTAACTTGTAGAATGAAAATTATAATTATAATATAAAGAAGAAATATTGATCTGGGGAAAAATTAATCTGATTATCACACAGGGAGACAGACTTATTTCTGACCCCCGCAACCAATGGGATATAGCTACATCTTTACTTGAACTGAATGGTAAAATTTATCTTTTTTAAATAGTATTATTGCATATAGATTTTCTTCTGTATCCAGTTGTCTATCAATAGGTTTGCTGATTGCTTCCATAAACCATATATTACAAAGCATGCTATAATAAATTTTGAGGTGGCTCATATTGTGTTATTATAAATCATGCTATAATAAACTTTGAGGTGGCTCTTTTTATGTTAATGTTTCATAGTTTTTATAGGTAATAGGAAACATAGAAATAGAGGTGAGGTGACTAAAGTATGTGGCAACTCTATTTTTAGCTTCCTCGAAGTTCAATATTTTCAAAATGGTTTTCACCAATTTCACTCCACACCAACAATATATGACTTCCTTTTTTTAAATTTTTTATTATATCGCCATGGGTTAGAAAATTACAAAGCTGTTCATGTTTGTATTTCAGTCATACAGCAGTGCAGCACCCATCCCTCCACCAATGCCCCTTTCCCATCACTCATGTCTCATTTTCCTCTCCCACCCCACCCTACCCGCCTCTATGGCAGGCACTTCTCTCTCTCTCTTTCTCTCTCTCTTTCTCTTTCTTCTTTGTCCCATTGTGATTTGCAAAACATATATTAGGGGTTATCGTGCATATCTCTTTATCTACTTTCAATACTCAGTTCTAGTTTAGCATTACCACTTCCAACAATTATTGGCAGACTGTTCCCTTCATTATCTTGCCTAACCTCTGCCCCCACACAATTGTGGTTGATTCTAACCCTTGACAGTTCCTCCTGGACACTGTCTTGCCTAGCGTTGGATATTAGTCTCATATTTATCTTTTATATACCACAGATAAATGCAGTCATTCTGTCTGTCCTTTTCCTTCTGATTTATTTCACTCAGCATGATAATCTCCATGCCCATCCATTTGTAGGCAAATTTCATGACTTCATCTTTCCTAACAGCTACATAATATTCCATTGTGAAGGTATTTCTTTATCCAGTATATGACTTCCTTTTACTTTACACATGCTCCATTATTTGTCCCTTTGTGTCAGCATTTCTCAAAGGTGAACGCTTCTACCTTGTGTTTTGTGTTTTCACTGCTAATCTGTGATATGCATCTTTTATATGCCTACCAGCTCTCTATATGTTCTCTATGGAGGCGGGTATTCAGGTCTTCTGCCCAGGACTGAAGAGGTTAAGACATTTACCTGGCTGTGATCAACTTAAGTTCCATTCCAAGTACCACATATAGTCCCCTGGGTATGACCAGGAGTGGCCCCTGATTTCCATCATGTGCAACGTAGGCCCCAAGCCCCCAGCTATGTCCATTTTATGTTTGGGCAGTTAATTAAGTGGTATGAGATCTTTATATGCCTCGGTATATAAATATTATTTTCCCTTTTGGTAGAATCTGACTTACTTGATCACTTGATTACTTAACATCTGTATTCATCAATTTTCTCGAGCAGGCACCAGTAATGTTTCCATTTGACCCTATCATGTGCCAGTGTGCCCAATGGCATCTGGTTGCTTCAGGAATATGAAGAGCCTCAAACCGTTTGTTCAGGTTCTTGACGAAGAAATCTGACCATCTTGTAGGTGGGCTGCCACGTGATCTTTAAAATAATGCCCAGGAGGCCTGAGAATCCACTAGTGATTCTCAGCCAAGCAATCCAAGAGCCAGAGGATGTGGGTGCTGCTCAGGCCCTGCAGTGCCAGCGATACCCAGACCGGTGCTTTTCTAGTTCCTCCAGGGGCAGTGCTCAAGTGGGCCATGTGGTGCCAAGGATTTAATCTGAGATGAAGCCACTATCCACTATATTATTTCCTTATTCTATATTTTCTATACAAAAGGTTTTCCACTTAATGTAGACCCAATTCATTGTCTTTACTTTCACTTTTCTTGCTGTTATGGGTGAGTTCCCAAAGTCATTTCTAAACTAATGTCATCTTCTCCAAATTATCCTCTATATACTTTGCTGGTCTTAAGTTCAGGTTTTTGATCCATTTCAAACCAGAATTTGTATTAGGGTAGAGAGAAATCTGTTTGATTCTGTTTATGTTCCCAGTACCATTTGTTGAAGAGATCCTATTGTGTACACTTGGATCCTTGGTAATAAATTAAATGTTGATAAATGTGTAGGCTTATTTCTGGGTTTTCAATTCTGTCTTAGTGATTGTGTATGTATTTTCATTCCAGTGACATAAAATTTTAATTACTATGATAACATAGTAAGTAAATTATATAAAACCTAATAACATACCTATTTTTTTCTCAGAATTGCCTTGGCTATTCAATGTTTTTTTTTAAAAACTCTGTATACATCTTATTATTTTGTTTTATTTCCTTTAAAAATAGCCATTTGAGTTTTTATTGGGGTTATGATAAATTTTATCATGATATGCCAATAGCATATTTGATATGCCAAAAACCAGTAACAATTATAGACCTCATTCCCATGACATGACGGAATGGTTTGAGGCTCTTCGTTATGGAGATGTTACTGGTCCCCGCTCGAGCAAATCGATGAACAACGGGAAGACAAGGAGAGGAGAAATTTCTTGTTTTTTTATTTTATTATATGCTTTTACCATTTTTATTTTGGTATCAAGATCTATAAACTTAATTTTTTTATCTATACATCATTCCAACACCATACCTATATTCAGAGATCTATGAATGCCCCTGAGTTGAAGACTTGGATCTAGTATATTACCATAGAATTTCTCTGTGAGTCAATTTGTATATTGTTGTCACGTGTGTTCAGCAACTCGGAGTAGTGACTGACTAAGGCTTGTGAGATAAAATGAACCTTTTATCTGTTATCATTAATTTGAAAGTCTAAGCTTGGAAATGGGTATTTTATGTTATAAATTTTAGAGTATTACAACACAGTGTAAAGTATCACCTTACTTATACGAATTTTATCGTCTCTTTACAATTTTATCTACTAAATTGGCTGTTTATAGATCAGGAGGTCCTGTCAAAGGTGGAAATTATCACAAACGTGTAGGTTTCAGAGGCTAGGTAAGACAGAAAATGGAACAGTGGGCTAACAATTGTGAGGGTACTAATGCCAACCTAGAACTGAGCATTAAATAGAGGCAAAAGGATACACATGACAACCCTTTAATGTATGTTCTGTAATCCATAGTCTGGAGAGGAAGGAAAAGAGAAAGATAGAGAAATGGAAAGAAATAAAGAACCTGCCATGGAGGAGGGCTGGGGGAGGGGGAGGGAACCGGGGACGTTGGTGGTGGGAGATGGGCACTGGTGGCGGGATGGGTGCTGCTACACTGTATGACCAAAACCCAAATATGAACTTTTTAATTGTATATCTTTGTAATTGTAAAAATAAAAAAAAATCATGAAAAAAAAATAAATTGGCTGTTTAGAAAATTATTTTAAAGCTTGTTATTACATGCAGATAATCCAAGGAATAGTATTTGTGTAAATGTCATATGGCCAAGGATGTTTCTCTGAAGCATGTGTGCGTTGTTTGTGCCTGTCAGCCTGGGATTGTCTCCAGATTCTCCCAAGAGTGATGTTTGGAGCCAGAGCTGGAGTTCATTACATAACTGATGATGTCATTTTAAGCAGTTTTTCTGATTCCGTTTATTTTTTGGTGTAGATATAAAAGAGTAAGATTTATACTATGGTGTAAGTTAAGTGCTATGGAAAACAATCAAGGAGGCAGAGGAATATGAGGCCTCTGAAGAATAGCTCAAGTAGTCTGGTCGGCTCTGCATAGGCAAAGTACTGGTGTGTACCTGGTGTTTGATAAAGGTTGGCATACACATGTATCAATGAGATTTGCTTCCTGCCATGGGCAGGTCTATCTAATGCAGATGGGTGTATGGATGGGTTGTTATTTTATGTTTAATAAGTGTATGGATTTTTATAGGCAATACCATTTTGATGAAGTTATCTGGTTTTCTAAGGGACTGTAAGTTTACCTGACTTTTACTGTCTTTGTTCTACTTCCTTGTAATACCTAGTTTTAATGAGTAACGTAGCAGATTGCCCCAACGCTTGCCTTGAAGAATCCAAAGGTCTCCTCAGTAATTTGGTAAGCTTGGAAAGTTTTTATGTCCTCACTATCTCCCCAGAGAAGTTATAGCATGGAGATATTAGTTTCATCATATTTTTTGACATGTGGAATCCCTGAGCCTCTAGAAATTCATTTTCTGTGCTAACTTGAGTCCATTTTTTAAAAATTAAAAAAATGTATTTTCCAACATATCCACTGGAATTTACTTCCCTCAGCACTGAGGGTGAGATTTGGTGAGATTTTGAATACTCCTGGAATATAACCATAAAAATATTGCAGTTATCACCTTGCTCATAATATTCACTGGAAACTTGATGTAACACTTAAAATAATCACTAACATTCCTAGTTAGGAAGCCTGTATGATGGTAAATGTGACCAGCTTACTCCTATCCCAGAATGACTGTCATGGATTGTAAGGTGAAGAGAGGAAGCAGCAAACAATTTTTACTTTATAGCTATACCAAGCAGCTTTAAACAAGTGAAGCTAAATCTTCAAATTAAATTGTACTAGAACTTCTCTCCACAGTGTTACTAGACACTAAACAACTTTCTTGCCCCCTTTTGTTTTATTATATTTTCACAAATGACTCTTTCCTAATAAGTGATCACTTGATCACTTGAATCCCATTATTCATCAATTTGTTCAAGCGGGGGGCCAGTAACATTTCCATTGGACCCTATCACATGCCAGTGTGGCCCAGTGGAATCTGGTTGATTCAGGAATATGAAGAGCCTCAAACTCTTCCTTCAGGGTCTTTACGAAGAAGTCTGACCATCTTGTAGGTGGGCAGCCACGTGATCTTTTGACATCCCGTGGGATCCAGGGCTAATAAGTATTTTAGAAAAATCTCTATAAACTATTGCTTTCAGTATATAATTCATATTTAAATTAGTGCTACCTGAGTAAATAGCTGGGGTTTAGTACCACAATCCATGCATTCCTGGAGCGCCCTTGAATGTACTAAGTCAAGCAACTTGTGTAATTTATTTATCTTAGTGAAAAATATGTCTGTTCTAAAACTCTATAATATATATTTTCACAAGTGTTTAAATTAAGGCATGATATAATATTCTAGGAAATAAGGAAATATTTTAAATTTATTTTTTTCTCATGTACTGATAATTTATTCATTTTTTATTTTTTATTATGATACTATGAGATAGGCATTTACAAAGCTGTTCATGATTGGGTTTCAATCATACAATGTTGCAGCACCCATCCTCCCTCCCTCTCTCTCTCTCTCTCTCTCTCTCTCTCTCTCTCTTACACACAGTCTCTCTCTCTCACGCTCTCTTATACACTGTGGCTTACTCTATATACATTTAGGGATTGTCGTGTAAATCCTTTACCTACATTCAATGCTCACTTCTAGTTTGATGTTACTGTTTCTGATCACTGTCACTGTCTTCCCATTGTTCATCGATTTGCTCGAGTGGGCACTAGTAACATCTCCATAAGTCCTGTCACAAGCAAGTGTAACCCAAGGGCATCTGCTTGCTCCAGGGACAGGAAGAGCCCCAAAACCTTTCTTCAGGTCATGGAACTGAGGTTCATAATTGTTACTAGTTTTTGGCATAGCAAGTAAATAAAACACAGTTACTTGCCAGGCTCTGCTGTGTAGGTGGTATAGTCTCAGTAGAAAGCTCTCATCTCAAGCATTTGCTGATGAAACTTAAAGGGAGAAGATCAGGTTTTCTCTTATATGGAGGTATGAGGAACTATGGAGTCTGGATGATCCTCCTAACAGTGCCAGAAATTGTGTTTGTTGCAAAGCCAGGAGTTACTCTGGCTCAAAAACAAATAAAAGAGTAAATCAGAGCATTAAAACTCTTCCAAAGCAGCCTGCCCCATTAGCAGGCACAAAATAATTTATTTTATATTGCTGGTTATAACTGAATGAGAAGCACTTAGAATTGATAGTATTACTATTTCTAATAATTAGTATAAAACCAGTATATATTAAATTTATTTTTGAGGAGTGTCAGGATCAAATCTGGAAACTATTGCATGCATAACATATACTTGCAATGACATATACTTGCATATGTTCAGTGTCATTCACAGAACTGTATGTCTGGGCCCAGGGAAATATTATTTTAAATGATGCCAAGTTGAGGTCAGTTTTCTTTATCAAACAAAAAACTCATAGATGAACTTTTCATTTAGACCAGTGTCTCGTCTTCCCTCTTCCTCTGCGCTCAAAGGCTGTGACTGTTTAAAACTCTACTGCATCCTCTTCTATTCCCTGCCCTCCTTAATATAGTGCTAGACTATGCTTGGAAATGAGGAAAGGATATATAAGGGCTTGGTAAAGTGGAAAATTCTGCCAGAAGGTAAGTTTCTCTTAGTAAGTGAATCATGCCATCATTTCCTCTTGTTTCCATAATTATATGGTATAAATCAGTCAGCAAGAAAGCTTTACCTTTTAGGCTTCATGTCGTGTCACTTTTTGACATGACCCTTAAGTCTGAAGGAAGGCATTTTTCTTTTAGATCTTGCTTTAGAGTGTGCTTCTGGTTTTTAAGTTTCTTGCCAATATATTTTAAAAAGTCAAAAAATTAAAAGAGAGAGAGAGAAAGAGAGAGAGAGAGTCTTATTTAAAAATTATCCTATCCAGATTGGCTGGATCCTTTATAGAAGAAGACTACCATCATCTACTTAAGCCATGCAGGTTTCTGCCCTCTTCACATGTAGCTTGCATTTGAAGCCAGCCAGGTCAGTACTTCCTTTTTAAAATGCCATTCACTCAAGAAAAGTGAGGCACCTGTTTTTGGTTCTGGTTATATATTTCCAGTTTTATAACCATGGGATTGATACTCAAGTGTGCCCATTCCTTTTCCAATGAGTCACATATTACTCATAAAACACATATTCCTAAGACTGTGCTCATTTGCATAGTTTTCCTGGTCCACATCAGGCTCTATTTACATAATATAATTGAAAATTTGCTATTCTGAATCTATACCAAAAAATTAAAAGTAAGTGTTGATGAGACTGTGAAGGAAAAGGAGTTCTGGTGTACTGTGGGTGGAGAGAGTAAACTAGTGCAGACTTTATAGATAAGTATAAAGCCTGAAAAAATCGAATTTTTAAAAATTTTAAATTTTAAATTTTTTAAAAATTTAAAATTCTATATGATGCCACTCAGCCAAAGGGTATGAAAGCACTTATTTGAACTATTTGAAAGTATATAGAAGTACAAGTCACAGTAGGCAAAACAGGAAATCACCGTGATTACCTCTCAACAGATTAATAAGTTTCAAAAGCTGTGGTGTTTATACACAATAGAATATTATTGTGTCACTGAAAGGGGTGGAATTGTGCTGTGGGAAAAATGGATGGATTTGTAAGTGATTATACTAAAAAAACAAGAAGTAAAAGAGAGCTGCTGAATAGTTCCACTGGTATATGGAGTATATGCAAACAAACTGACAAAACCTAAACTAATGCTTAATTAGTGGTCATTGGAGGGAAAAAGGATTGGGAAGAATAAGTGATCTTGGGGCAGGATTGTACTGGAAGTTTTGAGGTAGATGCACTGAGTCCTTTACATGTATGAGGTATTGGTTCATCCCCTGAAATTCCATCTGATCATAAATCAATAAGAAATTAATGGGGGAAAATGTCATTGGGGAAAAATACTAATAATCCAAAGTAATTTGTTTAACTCCCTTTGAGATTAGTTCTCTGCAGATTATTTCCAGAATAACAGTCGTAAAGAGATCTTCAGCATCTACTGACAGTATAAAAAATAGTGTTGTTATAGTGTTTGGGAAAAGTAATGCAAATGCTTAAGTGCAATTCTTAGGATATATTCAAAATATGTGCCTGGAAATATAAGTAACATAACATACTTTCCACTTTTGAACACGTGAACTGGATATCATTTAATAAAAGCAATTTAATTTGAATTTTTTTAATTTCTACTATAACTTTCTTCTCTTAACATGGCCACTAAAACTTTTACATATTCTTCACTTGGTCACTTGATCACTTGATCACTTGAATTCCGTTATTCATCGATTTGCTCGAGCAGGCGCCAGTAACATTTCCATTGGACCCTATCACGTGCCAATGTAGCCCAATGGCATCTGGTTGATTCAGGAAAATGAAGAGCCTCAAACCGTTCAATCAGGGTCTTTACAAGGAAGTCTGACCATCTTGTAGGTGGGCGGCCACGTGATCTTTTGACATCCCGTGGGATCCAGTCGGTAATGGCTCTGGTCCAGCGGTCATTTGCAAATCGCATTACATGTCCAGCCCATCTGATTTTTTGATGCCTTGGCAAACGAGACAGCGTCCCTGATTCTGGAATAGCAACGGAGGTCAGAACTCCGGATTCCTTCTCTCACTTGAGTGAGGCGTGATATTCCAAGCATAGCTCTTTCGATTCCTCTCTGGGAGACCCGAATAGCATTCTCATCCTGCTTTCATAGGGCCCAGGACTCTGAGGCATATGTTAATGCAGGGAGAACAGTGGAGTCAAAGAGATGTGCCCGGAGCCGGAGGTTCTTTGTCCTTTTAGCTATTTCTTCGATGCCTTTGAAGGCATTCCATGCCGATCTCTTCCTCCTGCACAGCTCAGGTTTTAGGTCGTTTATCATGTTGATTTCTCGACCTAGGTACACATAACTGCTGCATTCAGAGATGTTGGTTCCATTGAGAGTGAATGGGGCCTCTGGAACTAGTTCATTCTTCATGAACATAGTTTTCTTTAGATTCAGCTGTAGACCTATCTTTCCACATTCTCGGTCAAAGTCAACCAGCATTTGTGCCGCTTGGCTAATGTTTGGTGTTATTAGAACAATGTCATCAGCGAAGCAGAGGTGGTGTAGTTGCCCGACCATCTATCTTCACTCCCATTCCTTCCCATTCTAATTGTTGCATGATGTTCTCGAGGGTGGCGCTGAAGAGTTTTGGTGAAATGGTATCACCCTGTCGAACCCCTCTTTTCACATTAATGATCACTTCTTTGTAGAATGGTGAGATCCTGGTGGTGAATCCGTAATACAGCTCATGAAGGATCTTGATGTATTGGGTTTGAACACCCTGTTTGGCTAGGGGCTTCGATGACTGCTTCAGTCTCCACAGAATCAAAGGCTTTCTGTAAATCAATGAACGTGAGACAGAGCGGCATCTTGTACTCCCTACAAACCTCGATGAGCTTGGTTACTGTGGGGATATGGTCGATTGTGCTGAATCCTTTCCGGAAGCCTGCTTGCTTGCATGGTTGTCCTTCATCTAGTGTTCTGCTAATCCTGTTCAGGATGACTCGTGTAAACAGCTTGTAGATGACGGACAACAGGCAGATGGGGCAATAGTTGCCGATGTCGTGAATGTTTCCCTTCTTGAACAGTAGAACTGTCCTGTTGGTTTTCCATTGGGAGGGCACCTTGCATTCGGTACAGGTAGCGTGTGAAGAGCCGAGCTAGTGTATTGATGAGTACCAACGGCAGATTCTTCAGGTGTTTGGGTCTGACTTTGTCTGGGCCTGGTGCTGTTCCCTTCTTTACCAACGAGATGGCATGTCGGATTTCAGAAGGGAGAACATTGGGAATGACATATCCATCCTGAGGAATTTGGTATGTGGGCAGGTGGATGTGGCTATCAAAGAGATTTGAGTAGAAGTCATGAATAATCTTCTCCATTGCCTTTCTGGAAGATGTGATAGATCCATCAGGGCGTCGGAGGGCAGTCATCTTGGTCTTATAGTTGGCGAAGGACAGGCGGGCGGTGCGAATGCTTTTCCCGGCTTCTGCTGCATCTTCCAGTATTTCTGCACTTCTGTCTTTGAGGTCTTCTTTTTATCGCTTCTCTGCACCGTTTAGCAAGCTTGGATGTTAGCATTTGGTCTCCTGAGGCTCATGCCTTGCCACATTGGCGAATGAGCTCAAGAGTTTCTGAAGACAGGCGTCCTTTTGTGTCTTTCTCTCTCTCGGCATTCTTCGCACAATCATGGAGGTGCTGAAGTAGTCGGTTTTATTCTTCATCGATGTCGTCCAATGATGGTATCTTCCCATGTTGCTGCAATGGTGCCAAAGAGTTCCCAGTTGGTGGTCGTTCTGGGAGTTCTCTTCTTAAACTTTGCAGCCTTTTCTCCCCGTTGTGGGAAGTAGAATTTTGCACGAAGGAGACGGTGGTCTGATCCTGTTTGGAATTTGGGGACGACAGCTACATCGGTCAGACAAAACCGTCGATTGAAGATGATGTGGTCAATTTCATTGTGGAACTGTCCGCCAGGAGATTCCCATGTCCAACGTTCGCTTCAGCTTTCTGGAACTGTGAGTTCCCATGAATGGTCTTGGTGGACATGATGAACTCAGATAGTCTCTCACCCTGTTCATTCCATTCTAGGCCATGGGTCCCAATGTGTTCTTCAGCCGATCTTCTTGGTCTTCAAGAGCCTCAAACCATTCCATCAGGTCATGCCTGTCCTCGAGGGTCATTTATTCTCTGCTGAATTTTTCTTGACCTGGAAAAAATAGCACTCTAGAATTAAACTTCTAGTGATGAATTGTAATAATTACAGATGTTGACTAGTGATGATACACATCTTAAGCTTATGTTTAAAAGGCAATCTTAACCAGTATGCAGAGCTGCGCAAGCGGCTGGGGAGACTGGAGCCCGGCTCGCGCCAAGCCCAGCTGACGATGGGATCCCGAGGATGGCAGATGGGTTTTGGGTGTTGGCCCATCGCCTCTGGGGGTCCCGGAAGCAGCCGGATGAAACTTCGCCCATCACACTAGCCACCATCTTCGCTGTCCGGACGCTGAGAAACTGACCCACGACCAGATCAACAGAGCAAGACCAGTTCGAGCCCAGATTGTGCGGCCGCTTGCGGCGCGGTCCACTAAAATAGTGAAACAGTAATGTCTTTTAATGCACTGCATTCCACGAAGAGCAGGAAAGTTTATCAGGAAGGAGATATAAAGACGAAAGAAATGACATACAGAATCTGCCAAGTAGTTGAGGTGCGGGAGGGGGAGGGAGGTGGGGACATTGGTGATGGTAGATGGGTTTGGGTGGAGGGATGGGTGTTGGAACACTGTAGATCCAAAACTCTACATGAGCATCTTTCAATTGTATGTCTAAAATGGTGTAATAATATTTGGGGGGAAAATAATAAAATTAAATAAAAAAAAAAATAAAAAAAGGCAATGTTGCCATAATTAAATGAAAATATGCAATATTCATTTAAACATAAGAAGATTCACAGTCAACAGTAATTTAAAGAAAAGAACGAGGGTAAAAGAAAAGGAAAATTAAATATTTATCAACCCACATAGCACTAACAGATCAGATAAGAAAAGTAAAACTGATGGGGTGGAGCATTAGTACAGTGGGTAGGTAGATGCCTTGTACATGGCCAGCCTGGTTTAGATCCCATATAGTCTCCCCCCAACCTGCCTGGAGTAAGCACAAGACCATTGAGTTGACCCAAAAACAAGAAAAAAGTCAGGAATTGTAGTATTTCCTGGATGAGAATGCTTTTTTTTTTTTTTGGTTAGAAAATAGACCTTTCTAACAAAATAACATCTTATGTGCTATGATCAATAGGAGGTTTCTGTTCAGTGTCATGTGTTGAACTACTTGTCTGTTTTATCTGAGACTTCTGTACTTTGCAGGAATCATTCTTTAAATATTAAACCTATGGTGAGGGCTTAATTTAGTCAGCACTGTTTGAAACTAGTGAAAGGCACATTTCATGGAGAAGCTGGGTTTCGGGAGAAAAGCCAAGGTCAAAAAATGACAAATTGAGGATTCGAGAAAATTAAATGATGGTTTGAAAAGTTCAGGAGAGAATAAATGACCCTCGAGGACAGGCAGAGTGAAAAGACTGTCTACCAGCAGGAGAAAACCTTTATCTTCCAGCTTGCCCTGGTAGGAGAAACAACTGGAGAAAACTACATCAGCACATTTTTGCTCCTCTGCACCAACTGTTATACAATTGAGTCAAGTGAGGCTCATTTCTATTTTTCTTATATTTTACAGTATTTTACATAGTGGCTCATGGAGAAGTGCTTGTTTCTTTTCCTGTCACTCATATATGATTCAAAAGACAGTCTTCCCATAATTTTGAAACTCCTAGCTTTCTTGGCAATATTAGTGTGATCCTAACAAAACCACAGCTCAGTTCATCCCTGGGCCTGGGAGAGTGAGAGAGGATGCCATTTCCAAACAGGACATGCTAAATACTACCCTTGGATATTCTACAGGCAGGTTTCAGACATTGTGTCTTCAGACATGAAGAGGTGAGAGAGAGGGAGTGAGAGCCCTATCCCAGGAGGCTGACTGCAATGTGGACTGAGTTTTGTTGTAAGAACACGCCATCTGGGCCATCTGGGGCCGAGCAATAGTGCAGCACGTAGGGAATTTGCCTTTCACGCAGCTGACCCAGGCTAGATCCCTGGCATCCTATATCGCCCCCCACCTGCGCCCCAGCACTGCCAGAAGTAATTAATTTCTGAGTGCAGAGCCAGAAGTAACCCCTGAGCATCTCTGAGTATGACCCCAAAAGCAAATAAATAAATGAATAAACAAACAAACAAACAAACAAATAAATAAATAAATAAATAAATAAATAGATAAATAAATAAATAAATAAAAGTACCCAAAAGAAGAACCCACCATCTACTCTGCACCCAGGGAGGACCAGAACCTTCTCAGTGGCATTCCATCATGGAGGCACAAGCCTCTTTTGTACCATGGCCAGGTCAGGGAATATGACCAGCTAAAGGTCATAGCATTAGCTTAACTGCAGCTATTGTTGTCGCATGGAAATGAGGTGCTGGTTTTGCCAAAAGCATCTTATTTTTTAAATGCTTTTTTATGCAAATCTCTTTGTGACTATCGGCCATACACAAAAACTTTTAAATTAATTATTAATGAGAATTTCAATGAGCAAGTATGTGGAACCCACTAGTGAACATTATGATTTATTGCAAAGCCTTTTTTAAATGAAGGTAACACTGCTCTAGAAGACAGGTTATGTTCCAAGGATACAGTTTCATGCCTCTTCAAAATTTGTGACCAAACCACACCTACCACTACTGTACCGATATGCGCTTCTCCACAGTCATTGTACTTTTCATCCTTATTCCTCCCTTCCCTTCTGGTAACCTCAATTCTTCAGTAAAAGCTAAAAGCTTTCTTTCCTTTGGCTGTGTTCCTTTTATTTTTTTTCATATACTCCACATATGATTGAACTTACTTAATATTTATCCTTCTCCTGACATACTTAGGATGACTCCACTTGTTTGCTCGCGTGACCATGGATGAAAATATTTTATCTTTTCTAGCAGATGACTAGTTTTCCACTGAAGACACACACACACACAAGCACACATACCACTTTTATCTGTTTTGTTTTTGTTTTTGTTTTTTGGGTCACACCCAGCGATGCTCAGAGGTTACTCTGGCAGTGCTGGGGGGGCTAAATAGGATGCCCAGGATCAAGCCCTGGTCGGCCCTGCAAGGCAAATGCCCTACCTGCTATGCCATCACTCCACCCCCCCACTTTTATCTGTTTTCTGTTGTGCAGTTTGGGATGTTTTCATATCTTAGCTATTGTAAATAATATTTCACTATACACAAGAACATAGCCATGCATGTATCTTTTCAGATTAGAGTTTTAAAACAAGTCCTCTTTTCCCCATATGTCCATTATCAGAAAAATTGATACACATTGTTGATGAGATTCCTTCCAGGTAAAAGTCAGGTTTGCCATTTCCTAAACCACAAATGCATTTTAGGGCATAACAAAAGCAGTCCATAACAAAAGTGTGCCCATCTTTTGTACAGCTTGTACACAGTGTAGGGACAGGAAATTGTCCTGCCTCTCTGGATCACTAGTCTCTATAGCAGATGAGAGTGGACATTTTCAGCATTTTGCAGACGTTTAATAAGGGGTAGTGTGCTGAGCCCTTTGGCCAATCTCATCCTTCAGATTTTTTTTTTTCGAAAGAATAAAGAAATTACTCTTTCCAAGTCTAAAATGCAGTATTCACAGCCCCTCACAATAAGGGTTCTCTAATTTATCTTTCTTCACCTCTTTCCCTGAGGTAGTCCCCAAGGAGAACATTTTCATTTTTCTTGACTTGCATCCGCCATTTTGTGTGCATGCAGTTCATCAGTAAATGCATGAGAAGAGAGCCTACTACTGAGAGTATACCACCCACACAGCAGAGCCTGGCAAGCTACCCATGTTGTACTTGATATGCCAAAAAAAAAAAAAAAACAGTAACAATTATAGACCTCATTCCCATGACTGGAAGGAATGGTCTGAGGGTTCTTCATGTTCTGGAGCGAGCAGATACCCTTGGACTACACTAGCAACAGAGCGACAGGGCGTATGGAGATGTTACTGGTGCCCGCTCCAGCAAATCGATGAACAATGGGAAGACAAGACAAAGCGATACAAGTGCATCTGCCACACAGAATATTTTCATCTTCTGTCAACAATTTTAAGTATCATCAAAAGACAAGTGAGGCCCGTTGTCTTTTATTTCTCCCTATAAAGTCAGAATTCTACTCTATTCTTGTTTTCCCCATTTTTATCAGTGAATAAGACAGACAGGGCCTTTATTTTCATTGACTAAAATTGTGCGGGTGTTGAGAAGAAAGGAAGAAACAAATTTTGAATAAATACATAAGAGTAAAATATATCAGTGTTGACATATATCATTTTGGTCTTGACACTGGGTGGCCAGGAAAGGCTCATTTAAAAAGTTGCTTTATTCTCAGATCTCACTGTGGAAGACCTAGTAAAAGAGTACATTCTAGGCAGAGGAAGCAACATGTTTCAAAATTAGCATTTGGAAGAATATAAAAGAGGAGCCTGGAGAGGTACTACTTGATATAAATATCAATTTTCTTGATAGATTTTTAAAGCAGTTTTTATGCAAATAATTCCCACGACTGAGTTATGTTTTTCCTTCAAGAGAGTTAAGACCCACCTTTTTTTTGCATTCTGTAGCACTCAGCTGCTTCTTTCATATTTAGTTTATTCACTGGGTGTGAGAAGTTCAGAAATTTAGTATGAGAATGGCTGCATTTAATAGCCTGGGAAACGAAGGAGTACACGCTTGTCCAGCTGCCGACAGCAGTACCGCAGCGAAAATAAATGATAGCCCTTTCTGTCCACTTCGTCCATGTGCTGTTTTGACTGCATGTTGCTTTTTGGGCCAGTAGCCAACAGACTTCCATCTGGTTTAGGAGATAAAGAAGCAAGGCCATAGTCATGCGTTTTTGTAATTAAACAATAGCAGCCACAAAATCACCTTTCTCCACCAAGCCTGGCACTAGAGTGAGGAGAGTTCTTATTCCCATCTCTGGTAACTCACTGTTGCTTCCTATTCCACTTCATCCTCTGTTGCGAAAGAGAGATTAAGGTGATTGGAATGCAAGCTGGAGTCATTTCATGTTGTCACCCCATCGAACAAAATGCAAGACAGCAGCCAGAGCATGTTCCTCTTCAGCTTTGGCTTTCCAGAGCTGAAGGAAAGCACATGGCAGATTGGAATGATGTGTGAAGGCACTTAATGCTACCTTCTTTTTGGATTTCCAGGGGTGAACTAGTAGAAAGGAAATCACTTCAGTAATTCTTGCGTTTCTATATATTTAAGAACAGTTGTTTCATGGAATTAATTTATTGGTGTCTGCTGTGTACCTTGCCTACATTACGTATCTTTGGATTTTGCCTGGTGGAGGCTTCAGGCCAGGACATCTGAACAGGCAGGTAGAAAGTCCTCTCTAATTACACGGCCCTCTCTCCACTGTTCCCACATTAGGGCCCTCATCCTAGGGCTACCCCAAAGCAAGCACTTACCGAAGTTGAGGTTTTTAATTCTGAGTTTCTAAACTTTTGTCTTTCACTGTTGATAAGAGAGCAAGCAGAATGTGCTCCGATAAAGATATGGAAAATAGCAATACAGACATTCCTGATTACTTTGCTATGTAAAAGCTCTTTGTAGATTAGATCATTTGCCCTCTTCCACACTCAATGAGCTGCTTTTTCCATGTTTCTGTGAATAAAGCTTGTGTCATGGTCTTAACTTGAAAGAAGGAAAACAAGAAAGGGTACACTTTGTTACTACAAAGTTTCCAGGAGTCACATCAGTGACGTAAATAATGTCACCATCCCCTCCCCCTTTTGTTACTGGTGCTCAATTTTGTTGTGTATGACACATGAGGCAGAGTGTACCTTTTAAATAATTGCTTTTTGAAAAGAACTATTTTCTTTCATGTTAATGGCCAGATGAACTGTACTGATTTTTTTTTGCCACTTTTAAATCTTAGTGATCAGACAGGATACTAGGCTACACAGATACTGTCACATTTCAAGAATTATTATAGGATACAATTTACAGACCCCTGGCTCTAGAGTTTGCAAACTTTCTCTGAGAAGAGTCCTGAGTGCATGTGTCTTACATTTTGTTGCATGTATAGTCTCACATACTGACATACTTTTGTTCATAAAGTGTATTTGGAATTTCATGTAATTTTCCCTGCCACTGGTTAGTATTTAATTACAGCCATTAAGAGTATAACTTAGATGTTATAGGAAAACAGGTATTATGGGGTTGGATCGAGCCCTGAGTTCACAGGCTAAAGATCACTGTTGTCGATGCTAGTGACATCTGGAGACAAACCGACCTTCACAATTAAAGAAGTTTGTGTGTCAGAGACTCAGCTTCAGGGTGGGCAGGATGGGAGGTAGGTAACTCTTCAGGCATTGGATTTCAAGAAGGATTCCAGCAGAGATGAAAACAAAACCCCACTTCATCTTCCTTGACATGGTTTCTGACACTGCAGAGTATCCCTCAGACCCCGTGGGTAGGCACATGCTCCCAGCCTCTCCTTGTCTCTTCTCTGCCTCTTTCCACCTAGTTGAAGCCTCTGGTGTGTAAAGAATGAAGCCCTTGGCTAGATGATGGTAACAAAGGATGTTCCTGGCAGCCCCCAGGCCCACAGAACCAGAAAGTTGAACAGGTTGATTACTTAACTGGCCAGCCACAGTTGTAACTCAGGGGCACCGTGCAGAAGTGGACGTAGATCTTAGATTCCAAGTCAGGAGCCTGGATTCTTGGGGAAGGCCATCACATCGATGGTGCTCATACTTTAAAGACCCACCCAGAGAAGAGGAACCAAAGATTTGTTCTTCCTTACATAGCCCGATGTAGTGTGTAGCCTTTAGTTTGAACCTCCAAGTAGTAAATTCCAGCTGTGATTCATGAACTTGTTCTTTAGGTCCAGGAGCATAATCCTCTTTTGTAGAGCTAGGCCGAGTTTCCTTACATAGTCCTATACTGTAAACCTCAAAATCATTCTCATTCTGTCCATAGCCAAGCCTAAGCCTTTATGCTTGCTAAAGCATAAACCTCTAGGAAGTCTAGGCCTAGTCACTTTACCTCTGCTTTACAGTTATTTATCTTTAATTTCAGTTCTTTATCTTTAAGATAAAAGCTATGTAATTTATCTTAAAGATAAAGTTCTTAAGATATCTTAAAATTTGAGTAAATAATCTTTTGATTGTATGGCTTTCTCTATTTTGGGTAATTGTTTTTTGATAGGGCACACTTTGTTCTCATAAAGTGAAGCATAAAGTGATGATATCATATGCCACTACAGAATGTTTCATGACCCACCAGACTCCCCATTCAGGCCTTGCCAGCCTCCCCCGTCAGCCCATGCTTACCCTTTTGGGAATATTAGCTTCTGCCCCTGCTTCTCCTTTTGCAGCTGCACTATCTGTAAGATGAGCAGTGGTAGTTTGGGAAACAAAATGTCCTGGCCAGGGGGTGGTTTGAAAGACACAATTATGGGAATTATTACTCTTCTTATTTAGTATAATTATAGCATGTTTTTCTCTGAAGGGCTCTACAGAAAGGTTGAATCAGTTAAGATTATTTATCCTAGGGATGAGAGGACTGGAGGGGAGGGCCATAGCTCAGTAACAGTTTTGAGTATTTGGACGACGATAACCAACTGTTCTGTCTTCTGACTGAAACAGAAGATTAAGAAATTGGTAGGAGAGGTCTAAATTAGATGTGAGGAATAATGCCTTGCCAGCAAGAGTGATTAAGCCCAACATAAGTTCCTAAGGAAAAATCTGATTGTATAGGGGTTGGGAAAAGCTGCCTGAGTGAAGCCATTTTGTGCCCTGATATCCAGTGTGAACACTATAAGCACTGAGTAGGTGTCCAAGGAGTAGATTGACAGACCTGCACTCTTAGGCCGCCTGGCCCTCAGCACTCCGTTAAACCAACAGATGCAAGAAATAACCTTGAGCTCGGGAACTGCAGCCTATGTCACCTGAGCTCGAGAATTGCAGCAAATATCCAAATGAAGGCATTCGAGGAAAGAGCTGGATCAGGGATGTCAGCCTGACATCAAACAAATGAAAGAAGAGTTTTCCCTCACTTGGATTACTCTGGCCGAGGGATGGTGAGGCTTTTGCGTGGCCGCCTCGCTTTTTCACAGCCTCAGTCAACAGGACCTTCCCCATCTCCGACTCTAATGCTCATACACCTGATGTCTAAGGTTGGTGGGTCACAGGCCATTGTAGCTCCACCTCACTGGAAGTTTGTTGATTCAGAAACAGGCAAAGCATAGCATGAGTAGAGTGATGGTTCGCAGGTTTTCCTTAAAAGTTTTCAACACATCCGAGTTGTTCACCCCAGATATGGCATGTCTCTAAATGAATAAATACAGGAGAGCAGATTCCACCAGGTATTTCAGAACCAGTCCCAGTGTGGTCGGAGGGGCACACTCCTACACACACCTCGGTTGTCACATTTCCTTGAGGATCACAGGTGCTGTGGTCAGAAACCCAGGATTTAGGACAGAGGTTCAAATTCAGAGGCTCATACAAACCAGGCTCATAAATAACATCACAACATGAAGCAGATCTGGGTGTGAGAGATGATGGTGGGGGGTCGAGCTGGAAAACCATCACTTCACCACCACCCCAACAGCGGGAGACCCTGGAACTCAGGAACAGGTTTGCTGGTATTTGCTGCTTAAAAGCACACACAGCAATTGCATAATTTTTCATAAAATTTCTTTATTTTCTTAAACTAGATTCTTATTGAGGGAGCATTGTCAGAGCATTTTGTAAGTTTCAGACATACTGTTCCTGTCTGTGCATCATGAACCACCTGCCGACCTAGTGCCCCCCTCACCGACTTCACCCACCACTGTTCTCCCCTCATCACCCCTGCTCTCATCACAAATAGACGCTTACTCCTTTGTTCCAATGTCTTCCACATGAATGAGATCACGTGTTATTTCTCCTGGCTTACTCTATTCAGCATAGCTCTCTCAAGGTTCATCCTTGTCATTGTAAATAACAAAATTTCATTTTTTAATAGCCAACTAGTATTTTGTTGTGAATAAAAGTACATTTTCTTTACTCATTTACTTGTCTGTAGGGACCTAGATTATTTCTATGCCTTGTCAATTATAAAGAATGTTAGAGTGAAAATAAAGGGTGCATATGCCTTTTAAAATTACCGTTTTCATGTCCTTTGGAGAGGCACCAAATCTCAATTTGTAAGAATTGGCAAGTAAAAATGAAACAGTAGTGAGGACTAAGCAAATATGTGCTTGCTATTCGCTGCCAGTGTGTGACCTTCCCTTAAGCATCAATCATAGAAAATGAGATTCAGAACATGCTGCTTACTGTTGGTGAGCTAGGCAAGTCAGCTAACCTCTCTGCCCTCTTCTTTCTCTCTTCGAAATTGAGTGGAGAATCCTTCATAGTATGACTATGAGGACTAAAAGCACATGTGAAAGAACTTAATATAATACCCTGCATGCAGCATATTTAATGACTATTAAGTAATAATGACAGTGGCAGCAATGGTTATATTATTGTTAGGTTAAATAACATACAGTTGTTTATGGACACACACATATATATAAATATATATATATTTGGCATGTAAAATTACATGACATGGTTTAGCATATTATGTAAAATCCTACCATGTATACATTATTAAGACTGACCTATGTTCTCTCTAAACGTAAGTATATGTTCCTTCTCTGCCTTTGCCATAGCACTTATGCTGTCCATCAAAGTAACTTGCTTTTTTTATGTATGTGATTTATTGTCTCTCTGCCTCATTCCTACTCACATACAAACTTCCTCAAGGCACAGATATCCCTATTTTATTCATTGTCTTGTTAGCCCCCAGTGCCACCCCTAGCGCCACCCCCTAGGACCTAGAAGACAACTATCAGCACATTCTGTTAATCTGCTTTAAATAGATGCACTCACCTTACCAAAAAATTGAACTAGTATACTATGGATTCTTTTTCTTCAAGCTGTATAGATTTTATAGTGCTCTTAGATGTGTTCTAAATAATATAAAGTCTAAGAGGGCTTTGACTCTTGAGTTCACATATAAATTAGTAAAATGGTACCGGAATATTATATCTCAACTCTAAAACTTTTAATTCAGTTAAAGTCTAAAAATTACTAAAATTGACCAGGAGCTTTCAGTAAGGTTACTATTTTTAAGATCATTTTAAAAATATCATTATGGAAGTCCTCAGATAGAAGGAAACTATATACACGTACATGTGTTTAGCAGTAAAGCTCATATAGAAAGATGACTTAAAAGTTTAAAAAGTCTAATAGTAAAGGGCAAGCCTGACTGGATTCCAGAGAGACTGAGAAAATGGTGGTATTGTCTTTAGAAGGAATGTCAGAGTAGCCTGCACACAGAGGAAAGTGCTGATAAGCGGAATGACAAAAGCTGGTTTCATGAGTGATTCCCAGCAGCCAGGGTGCACTCCCAGCTGATTGCCCTACTATTTTTGGTATTCCGCATATCATGACTGAATACACAGAGCTTGACGGGAGGCCACAAATATGGTAAGTCTGTGGGGAATTCTGGGAGGAACTACATGATTTCTTAGGACTCGGGCACCTTCCTTGTGCTGTCTGCCCCTTCTCAGCCTCTGTTAGAGTTAAGAAAATTCCGACTAGCTCAGACCTCCTTACTAGGAGGTGGAGGAAACCTTTAGGTTTCCAGAGGTGGATATTTTTAGATGTGATGCTCAGTCCAAAGTGTTAACTAATTGAGTTATCAGGTTTCAGACTTGGCCACAGAGAATGGCAGTGGGAGAAGGCGAGAGCTTCCCAGAACAAGTAAGCATTTACAGTTTCCGAATGAAATGTGTGTTTCTTATAAAAGTGCTGTTTTCACCTTAATGTGTCACTTGTTAGTAGCCTGTCTACTGCCAGTAAAGAATATTGATAGGAAAGAAGCTCTCCTGTCTGCATCATGGATGGCTTTAGTTAAATGTCTGTAGGACAATGTGCTGTATTTTTTTTTCTGCTTTGCTCCGAATCAGGTTCTAGGTATGTGTTGCTTCTGGTATAATTTGCAGTATGATTGATTCAGGCCTGTCTATAGAAAAGTGTCTAATGAAATGCAAGCAGATGGTGGGTGATTTATCATCCAGGAAGGTCTAACAAACTCAAATATGTAATAAGGTTTGAGTGTATTTTCTGAAGAGAATTCTGAGGGTTAAACTTCAGTTTTTCCTGATTAATGGTATGGGACAGAGGGAGATTCGGAATTTAATAGTTTAGAAAAGACATTTTTAGAGTTCATATTAGGTTTTGAAATTCACAAATGATAAGTGGAAGGTATAATAGGAGGTTGGAAATGTAATTTTATTTCTGTTTCAGTAGAATTGGAGATAGATACAGCTATATCATCTCATTTAATAACCTCAAAGCATTAGCATAGGACTTTCTCTCTGTAAGGGATATTGTATGGGAGAAGGGGAGACAAATATTTGCTTTTAATTTGTAGAGTTTGGAAGAATTTGATTCTAAATGATTCATAACATACCATTTACTTTGTGGCATAAAGATTTTGTGTTATCTGTTGCTTCTGAGACTTTTCAGTTTGCAGCAGTTTAAGTGTAAGAACACATCTGAATGGAAGGGAGAAATATTTGATGCTAATATAGTATGTTAAGTCCTGAGCATAAGATAAACCTTTTGTACACAGAATTTAATAAATTGATCATAGTGACTAGAATCCACCAGAGAAATTGTGAATGTCTTTTCTAATATGAAGCAGCAGGCATACAAATGGTTTTGTGAAAAGAGCTGTCAAGTCATTGTTGAAAAGTAATTCAGCGATCACACTCAATATATATATAATATACATTTATATATTTTATATATAAATATATATTATATATAATATAACCCGGAGACGCTCAGGGGTTACTCCTGGCTCTGCACTCAGGAACTACTCCTGGCGGTGCTCAGGGGACCATATGGGATGCCGGGATCTAACCCAGGCGGGCAAAGGCCAGCCGTGTGCAAGGCAAACACCCTACCCGCTGGGCTATCGCTCCGGCCCCAGAATTTTTAACCTTTTAATCTTCATTTTAATCTCCATAATCCTAAGAGATGGGTTGATCTAAAAGTTGTTTTATAGCTTGTTTAGAATTTTGATGTTTACTAGTGTCAACACTTATGTGATTTTAATCTAAGACTACAAACATTTTGTGTATCGTCAGAGAAAGCCTTTTCTGACTAAACTGAGAGTCAGAGCAAAGCAATTACTATAGTTCATATAGTTCACAAGTTGGTAGTTCATAAGTTCTAGAAATAAATGTGAGAATAATTTATTGGTAATCGTTGTCAGATAAATCCTACAAACCATGTTATATTTGGACTAAGCCATAAAAATTATGAGTTGCTTTGAAGGTTGAATTTCAGATGTTCTAATCCATTAGTTGAAGAAGTGGAAATTTTGCATATAATTATAATGCTATTTGCTAATTGTCTAGTGGAACTTGGCTCTGAGAAATAATGTTTATTAGGAATATTTTGTGCCAAGCACAAATATAACAGTTCTTAAAGAATGTCCTTGAAAATAATTATGAATTAATGAGTTGGTTTATATATATTATATATAAATTATAAATATATAGTAAATATTATAAATATATATAATATATATAATAAAATAAACAAAAAAATTCAAAAAAATGCTCCAGTAAAATCAGACCATCTTGTTTCTGCCTCATGTCAGAATATATCAGCTCAATGGTGAAAGCATTTGCTGTCAGCCCATATGTGCAGTATTTTCTGGTTTGGGTGGACATTATCCTTTTTTTCAAATGTGTAAAACAATGACACTGACTTTGAAATTATCCTGACCTAACCAGTGACTCTGGAAGGTACTGACCCAATAACTGATCATACAAAAGAGTAGCATATACTATATCTGTGTTGGGTCCAGTCATAGCTGGACTATGAATAAAATTTGCTCTTCTGATTTCATTTCTAAACTGAATGGAAGAATGAATAGTTTATCTGCATGAGCTGAGCTATGGATAAAATCCTTGCAAAGAGAGAGAGTATTGTAGTTAATTATATTTTCAGAAATGATCATTAATACTTCCTATTACTTTTGCTTGACTTTTGCTTACTTTTGCTTGATTTTGAAACAGAAGTCTTCTTCAGGGTTTGTTAATGAGTTTGGGGGAAAACTTCCTGTGATTTACAACTTTCTGTGAAACATTTAGGATACAGTATCCAGAAGCGTAGATAAACATAGGTGTATATGTGTCTTTGTGGTTTGAGAAGTTCTTGTGGGGTGCTAAAACAAGTCTTTATAGAGGAAATAGATTTTCTATAAATGGTTAATGAAAAGTTAATTGTTAAATAATGATCATGCAAAGAAGCTTAATATTAGCAAAGTTCAAATTTAATATAGCTTATAATGAGCCATTAGAAGTAGCTAATAATATCTTTCAATAGCAAATGCTATGAATTATTTTTAAGTCCTCTGGTGTCTTATAATTTCACATAAAATTCATGCATCATAAAAGTCATACTGCAGTTTTATTCTCTATTTTACATTTCTGTGTGTTCTACTTTATGTGCTTGCTTTTCAATAATCCAATAATATATATAGATAGTTGGAGTAACATCTCATGGATGATTTTTTTTTTTGCTACAGGACATTAGAGAAAGATAGAATAATTTATGTGGGCAAAACCAAAAGAAATTATAAAATTTTGTCTTGAAATGGAAACTTCCAGGTAGTATTTCCTTAATAGAATTTGTTTTCTTCTTAGTGGAATTTGTTAGTTTGGACTGAAATCAAGTTTAAACAATATTCTTTAAGGATTTTTTTTTTTGCTTTTTGGGGACACACCAGACAATGCTCAGGTTTTACTCCTGGCTCTGCAGTAAGGAATTACTCCTGGTGGTGCTTGGGGAATAAATTAGATGCCAGCAGTAGAACCCAGATCAGCACAGGCAAGGCAAATGCCCGCATTACATTTTTTATAGTGACAGGGACAAATGGAAATGTTACTGGTACCCACTCGAGCAAATAGACGAATAACGGGATGTCAAGTGATCAAGTCAAGGTCATTTGAATACACTTCAGATGCTTATAATAAAAATTAAACTTTATATTCCAATTTGAAAAAATTTTACTTAAGTATTGTTAAACATAAACTTCAGGTATATCATTAACATGTAATTAATCATTCATTAAGCATAAAATTAAAGAATTATATGAAATATCTATTTAGTAGACACTAGTGATAATTATTTCTAGAGAATTGTGTTGGGAACTCAATTCCATTTGTCTTAAGCTAAGTGACATGTAACTAATAAAATAAAATTAAAAATATGAAAGTGTTAAAAATTGATTTTAAGGGGGCCGGAATGATAGTTCAGTGGGTAGAGCGTTTGCCTTGCATGCAGCCGGCCTCTGCAGGCCTGGATTCGATCCCGACATCCCATATGGTCCCCTGAGCACCGCCAGGAGTAATTCCTGAGTGCAGAGCCAGGAGTGACCCCTGAGCGTCACAGGTGTGACCCAAAAAAGCAAAAAAAAAAAAAAAAAAAAAAAAAAGATTTTAAAAACTTAGGTTTGCTTACATTTTATTTATTCTTTAATTCTTGGCTATATTGTGTTCCAACTCATTACCCTTTTGATATATTATTTTTGACATCTGCTATAATTTAGTGATAATTGTATAATATTCCAAAAATATTTCTATCAATAAAATAGGCTATCCTCTGTACATGTTAGCTCTTTAGGCACAGACTGTTTTGATCCTCTATTCACACTTGCTCCTACATCCTGGCATATATTAAACGTTGATATTGAGGGAAAGGGATAGTACAAAGATTGTACCAATTCAGGTTTGAGTCCTAGCACCATATGGCCCCTGGGTATTGTTTGATGCAGTCCTGAAGGTCCCTGATCATTGCTGTGTGTAGCTCTGGAGCCCCCAGCATTACCAACATGGTTGGTTTGGGTGACTCCAGCACTGCAAGGACCAAGCAGCTTCGTTTCATTAGGACCCTGCACTGAGCTACTGAACCCATTGCCCAGGACTCACTGGTGGGGTCCCTAAACCTCCTGAGCACCACATATAAGCCCCACCCAAGACGAAATTGGGGCGGGGGACATTTGATAAATACTTGTATTAGAATTTTTAGACCAGTTCTCATTAAAGCCTTTCACAGTTTTAAGCATCTATCAAAAGAACATTTTAATTAAATTGAAAGTAACTTTTTATTATATAGCTAGAAAAGAGCAAAGGATATTTAATAAATTTAAAGTGTTCACAATTGACCACAACTTAGACTTATCATAAAATATACTATCTGTTTACTTAAAAATGCAGGGCAATGTAGTTAACTTTCCTGTTCCGGGACCCAAATGAAACTAATATTTCAAGTCTAGAAGTTTCCTAGAATATAGGCTATGTACCTCTAGTTGTGTTTACATGGAAGTAGCAAATTGTAAACTTGAATATACTTTTTTTCTGGTGTGGTGACATCACTGGCAAAGCAACACATTTATTTCTCACATACCATCTCTCAGAAATTTGAGTTGATATTTCAAATGATATTATCAATTAGGGAAGCATAGTGGCACCAACTATTGGGCATGGACATGGCCACTTGGAAAAACCCTCTGGAAGTCAGTCCAAAGAAGAAGGACAACAAATAGTGGCAATTAGAGTGACCTGGCATTTACTCAACAAAAATAGAAGCATCATGTTGATTTTTTTTTTAGTGATACAAGTGATTTTATTATTTGGGTTTACAGTGTCCAGCACTCATCCCTCCATCAGTGCCCATTTCCCACCACCAATGTCCCCAATTCCCTCCCCCCTCCCTAGCCTGCCTTATGGCAGGTTCTTTACATCTTTATTTTTAATATGCAGTTACTCTTTATTTATTTTTTTAAATTTTTTATTTTTACAATTACAAAGATATACAATTAAAAAGTTCATGTTTGGGTTTTGGTCATACAGTGTTCCAGCACCCATTCCGCCACCAGTGCCCATCTCCTACCACCAACGTCCCCCAGTTCCCTCCCCCTCCCCAGCCCTCCTCCATGGCAGGTTATTTATTTCTTTCCGTTTCTCTCTCTTTCTTCTTTTCCTTTCCCTCCAGACTATGGATTACAGAACATACATTAAAGGGTTGTCATGTGTATCTTTTTGCCTCTATTTAATGTTCAGTTCTAGGTTGGCATTAGTACCCTCGACAGCGGTAGGGCGTTTGCCTTGCACGCGGCCGGCCTCTGCCGGCCGGGTTCAATCCCCGGCATCCCATATGGTCCCCCCGAGCACCGCCAGGGGTAATTCCTGAGCGCAGAGCCAGGAGTAACCCCCTGAGCATCGCCAGGTGTGACCAAAAATCAAAAAAAAAATGGAGAAGATTATGTTGAGCGAAATTAGCCAGAAGGAGAGAGACAGATACAGAATGACTGCATTTATCTGCATAACATAAATATATATGTACATACTATGATACCAATATCCAAGGTCAAGTGAAACATATATCAGGAGGTCTTGTCAAAGGTGGAAATTATCACAAACGTGTGGGAGTCAGAGGCTAGGTAAGACAGAAAATGGAACAATGTGCTAACAAGCATCATGTTGATTTAGACTCTCTCTTCAGTAATGGAACTTGCCCAAGTTACTCAGTTAATTCTATTAAAACTTTGCTGTAACCCAGCTGCTCTCAAAATATGGCCCCTGAATCCCTCGGTATCTCTGAGACCTTTCCAGAATATTTGTGAGGTTCCTCCCTTTCTAACTACATTATTTGAAGGCAGGTTTCCCTTATATACATGAACCAGAACAGCACATGGCTAAAGACTAGAATGCAGAAGTAGTTGTGGGCATCTAAATCTATTTCTTTAGTTGTAAGGAGATTGACCATATGCTAAATCTTTCCTGAGATCCATTTGTTGATCATAAATTTAAAAAAAAAAATTAAAATGGAACGAGCAATTGCATTTTTGGTATATTGGTTTAAAAAAGAATTAGTATAAAACTATCTTCCTGCAAGCCCCCAAAAAGGCAAATAGTTTCATTTACCAGCAAGGCTCCAGCTGCACCAGCTGGCACACAACATTTCAGAATGATAAATTCAAGAACCCTTCTCTCACTAACGAACGCCTCCTCTCCCGCTGGTGCTATGAACCTCACCCTTCCATTCCTCTGGGCTTTCAACCTCAGGCCTCTAATTATCTGACCAGGAAACTAAGTCCAATGTGATTTCCTGGCTCATTTCTACCATAGAAGGTATATTTATACATAGAAGGAAAATAGTTCTGTTTTCAAAATTGAATATATGCACACTAAAATCCAAGCTATTTGTTCCTAATCTCAAGAGGGAAAATAGTTGAGAAAATGTTCATCTACTCAAGTAAATACTCCATTTTTTCCCTGATACCTAGACCAATTTTAGTTTATCACTGTTTTTAGTTACTATATTTAAAATGTGAATAGTTCCCTGGATTAAATATTTTAGGACTCACGCCAATACCTCCTACATAATAAGGATCCTAGGCATGAAGCCCTGACATCCTTCTTCTGATTCATAACATACCAAATAAGTGGAAAAATCCCAGTTTGTGTTTTATATAATCCACCATTTATAATGCCAGAAGTAACTGCTTTAACTGCTATGTATTTCCAAAGTGATAAATTGCAATGTCTTAGTTCTGCAAGTTACATTTCTGTTTGGGCGTCACACCCAACAGTGCTCAGGGCTTACTCTTATGTCTGTGCTTAGAACCAGAAGTGGTAGAGCTCATGGGATCTTATATGATTCTAGGGATCAAACCCTGATTGCTGCATGCAAGGCAAGATTCCTTGCAATACTATCACTCCAAACCCTTCAATAAGCATTTCTAAGGGACTCTGAAAGTTGTAGTCATTGTTTACCCAAACTCTGCATTGTGGCATTTGTTTTATAAACAAAGATATCCATAGACTCCCATACTTGGGCTCTCTAATACTATTTAACTGGGGCTGAAATCAGCTCCACTTGTGTTTAAAGAGACAAAACAGACTCTGTCTGTATACCTCCTCATTGATAGCCATGGGTCATTAGGTTTGTATGCACAATTAATCCCCACAGGTATATGCACTAGCCATGTAGAGAGAATTATATTAGAGATTCCATTTAATTTAGGAAATTTTCAGAAAAGAGTCTTCATTCTGTTCAGTTTACTATTTTAACCTCTACATTTTTTGCATTAATATATTCTTGTTCTTGTATTAGGAGGCATGAAAGAACATTCAATCCAAGGATCCTAAATTCTGTTTTCAGCAAATATTTGTTTTAGTTTTTTATTTTTACACTAGAGATGATCATGTAGTTTCTAACTACCTTAAAATGCATTAAAATAGAAATATGCTTATTGCTAATTCAAAGCAAGATATATATATAAGATATATATAGACATATATATATAACTAAAATTCATTATCTACAATCTTGAATATTTGCTACCAGTTAATGTTTCAGGGTTATGTACACCAAAATTATTTTGTAAATGTTGTTGAGTTCTATTGAGGACATGCACAAAAGTTATTCTACTGCTCTAACACAATTGTAAGTAAAACATGATGACGTCCATGTGAATGGACCCTTCCAGGAGTGGGAGAGCCTCTGTTTGATTCACCCTTTTCTTTGGGAGGACAGTGGAGTAGGGCTAACGCATTTAGAGTTCGATATGCAACCTTGTTCACAGGAGAACAAAAGAGAGTTTCTTAAAAGACTTGTCCATGTGGAAAATAATCGAGACAGATAAACGAGATGAAGCATAGCAAGGAGAGAGAAGAGACGACTGATAATGAGGAAGTTTAAGACCCCAGTGGTCCTGTAATTTTGTTGTTGTTGAGCATTTGCCTTCTGCCTGGCTAATAGAAAAAAAAGCTTTCCGTTAGAGGGTATTGGACAGCCTGTCATCCACAATATTCACACACTATAAACCAGCATTAATTGTTAACTATTTTAGCCAGCCTTCCGTTGCATTCCTGCCCTGACTCAGTGCAGTGAGTAAATAATTCTTTGAAGTAAAGATGATCAAAATTTCTAAAAGAACTAAAATGTCCTTTTATTAATATTACATCTTTGTGAATTAAGATAGGAGAAGTGGAGCATTCTCTGGGGATTTTATGTTCTGGACTGCTGAGTGCTGAGAAAACTGAAGCTGGACTTGTTTTTTCCAGAGTAACATATTACCTCTCCTTTGCGCTTCTTTGTCTCAAGGGATAGAAACATGTCTGAGCACGGCAGAGGTTTAAAATAAATTTCATAACGAATATACCTGCAGAACATATTTTCAAAAATGGCTTCTCTGTCTATGGTTATTTTTCCAGGATATCTTATTTGAATCTTTACATTTTGAATATAACTGGAGAGATGGAGAGACAGAGAGACAAAGACAAAGAGAGACAGGTAGAGAGAGAGACAGAGACAGAGACAAAGACAGAGTTGGGAATCGAGCCCTTTCACACATGTAAAGAAAGTGATCTAACGCCAGAGCCATATCACTGCCCCCCAAAATAATTTTTATCAATTTTAAGGAACGGCATTGTATATTTTTGCTCACATATAAGAGAAATTTACCTTGTCCCAAAATGTTCTTGACTGTATTAAATAATTTTGTTCTCATTTAAAATACCACATTGGGTAAAAAAAATCTTCTCTTGCTATATCTTTCTATACAAATAGTAGTTATCTAATATATTTGTTATCTAATATATTAGTTATCTAATATATTTGTTATATATTTCTAAATATATATTACCTCTGCCATAATGGAACTTTTATTGGCTCTTAGTCATTTCTTCAATGGTGTCAAGAACACTTACTTAACCTTTCCTCTCTGCTTTCTAGACCAGTTACAATGAGCTAAATGCAGCAAACTTACTTTAGAGTTTTGCCTAGGTTTGTTTTTGTTTTTGTTTTTTGCTTTTTGGGTCACACCCAGAGATGCTCAGGGGTTACTTCTGGCTCTGCACTCAGGATTTACTCCTGGCAGTGCTCACAGACATGGGGGCAGAGCTGCTACTGGCTCTCCCTGTGCCCAGCTGCTCACGAGGCACCCAGGAGGGCTGGTGGGTTCTAGCCCTGGCCCACCACCCCAGCAGAGCCTTGCAACAAGCCAGATGACCACCCATTCCACGAGGGTCTCCATTTTCCACATCTGGACTCCTCTCTAGTCAGAACTCTATCCAGCAGACCAGCCTATCAAAGCCCAACTCATTGAGATCCGCCCTGCAGCAGTCTTTTTTTAAATCCGGCCCAGGTATGCTGATCCAGAGACTCACAGACATGGGACAGAGCTGCTACTGGCTCTCCCTGTTCATCAATAAATGCTGGATTTAGAGATGACTACAAGAGTATGCTACCCACACAGCAGAGCCTGGCAAGCTACCCATGTCGTATTTGATATGCCAACTACCAGTAACAAATTTAGATCTCATTCCCATGATCTGATGGAATGGTTTGAGGCTCTTTATGTTCCTGGAGCAAGCAGGTGCCCTTGGACTCTACTTGCATGAGACAGGACATATGGAGATGTTACTGGTGCCCGCTCTAGCAAATCGATGATGAACGGGAAGACAGTGACAGTGACAGTTGGTCATTTCTTGTTCGAGTAACCATTTTCTATTAAGCATAAGTGTACTTGCAAACGGTATAATACTATGGAATATTTAGGGGAATTGGAAACTCATATGTCATCTAGTAAAATAATTCTGGTCAGTATCATTTCTATCATTATTTATATTCTAACGGAAATGTTAAGCTCACCTGTGTCTTGTGCCCATAACATACAATGATTCACTGCAACATCCACAGTGTGAGGAAAGTTTTAAAAATGAAAGTTTTAAGTCAAAACTATTTAAATTGTGTACCAAACTATACAGATCAGGATAAAATGCTGGCATCATACTATAAAAATACACAAAACTCTCCTCCCCTGGTGTGAGTGGTGCCATGGCTGTATATTCACTGAAGGACAAGTAAACCTGGCTTTTTAATTCTCACTTTATATTATCAGGAACACTTAAGATAAAACTCATACATTTTAAGCAAAATCTGTTTTACTTGGGGCATATTGGGTATAGATACCCACCATGACAATCAACATGAGCTTTAAATTTGCCTTCCCTTAGAAACATCATTCTCTGCGTTTATTTTCATTGCTAATCAACCTCAGAGAGAGTGTGTGGGAGCTCTGAATTTGGGTGAGAACAGACATGACACAGGGGTGGATTCTCGAGCTTCCTTTGGATGTAAAACAGACTCGAGAGCAGGTTTTATCATCTTGAAAAGTAAATCTCTTTAAACAAACCAACAACAACAAAAACAGTGCCTTTGTGAAAACAACGCATGCCAGTACTGTATTTATTTTTTGTGATTGAGTTCCACTCTCTCCCTCTTCCTGAGAATGGGAATGTTACTTTGCTCTCCCGTTTGAGAAGCCACTATACTCTCAGATCAAGGCAAGGCCGCCCTGGCAGGGGTCCCAGTGCAAAGATGCTAACCATGCCTAACACGTTGGGGACAGTGACCTCATTTGGGGGATGAACTGAAGTCACGCCCAAGCAAAAGTCTCACAAAAGCAGACTTGTAGTAATTGGAAAGAATCTGTGACGGCCCTGTCCTTTGGTTTTGAAGATAACAAACCCAGAGAGCCTGTATACAGAGAAGCATTTCCCCACACTATCCCACCTACTACTCTCTCTGATTTACAACAGAAAAAAATTCTGTCTTCCCAATTAACTAGGTAGCTATTAATCAGAAAAGAATGAAATCTAAATAACCTCATATGGCCATACCACCCTGAACGCACCCGATCTCGTCTAAATAACCTCAAGTCTAACCAAAAATGGCTTGGGTTCATAAGCAGTTCCATGCAGATGCACAGTCACACACAAATTAGCCTGTAAAATCTCTCACTCACCCCTCTGAACACACACACACACACACACAATTTATTTGCTAACATAAAGACCTTTATATACTTTGGGCACTGGAAGCAGCTGGGAGAGAAAAATCATTCTCCAAATAGAGCTGAAGCTTTTAATGGGGCGAGGCAGGGAGGCAAATTGTAGCATGACTGTCGGAGTTGTTTTAGGTTGTACAATTGGTTGCATACTTTTGAAATTGTTAAGAAATTGGATCACTGTGCCACATATCTGTAGAATATCAACACATATTTTTTGAAACATCTGGCAACTTTGAGTGGGCACTGAATGACTATGTCCTCCCAAGCTAAGTGTGGTGACTGCTCTGGTCTATTAAGAAAAAGCAGTTCTTTGTCAGTGGCTACCCTTTCATGTCCTTGGACCGCGTCAGGTCTGATGACCATGAGCATTGGCTCTCTGTTTATCTTAAAGCATTAGTGGAAGAATGTGACTTTCCAATCATTTGACTTTTTGTTGAAAGCTGCTTTATTCTAGGGCTGAGAATGTGGCCCCCTGGTAGAGAACTTGACTTGCTAGTGTGAAATCCTTACTTCAAGATACCCAACACCATGAAAGACAAAAACAGATGAGAACAACAACAATAATGGTGCTCTGCCACTGAGCTAGATTCCCACACATGCCTGGAGCCCGGGATGTGACTCAGCAGGAAAGTGCAGCCTTGTGTGCCTGAGACCCGGGTTTAGCACTGTGCAGCCTCTCCCAATTATTTAGTGCCAAATTCATTCATCTTTAATTTGTGAAATTCTTCAAAGCAAAATTTGTATTTTAAAGCTGTAATATTTGACATAATGAGGTCCATAATTGTTACTGTTTTTTTGGCATATCAAATAAAACACTAGTAGCTTGCCAGTCTCTGTCGTGTAGGTGGTATACTCAATTATGGACCTCATTCCCATGACCTGAAGGAATGGTTTGAGGCTTTTCCTGTTCCTTCAGCAGGCAGATGCCCCTGGGGTACACTTGCTTGCAACAGGATGTATGGAGATGTTACTGGTGCCCGCTCGAGCAAATCAATGAACAACGGGAAGACAGTGATACAAGTAAATATTTGACATTGAAATCAGTAAGAAGCAGTGCCATAGAAAACTGGACATTCTAACTTTTTTATTTATTTTGGTTTTCAGGTCACAGTTGATGGTGCTCAGGTCTTCCCTAGCTCTGTGCTCAGGGATCACTCCTGATGTGCCTTGAGGAACCATAGATGGTGCGGGGATCACACCTGGATCTGCCTAGTGCAAAACAAGCACTTGACTAGTTGTTTGAACTCCCCAGTCCCCCAAATTGGGCATTTTAAATATTTTGAGGTTTCCCTTGTTTACAAAGCTGTACACCATTTCAGAGTATAGTTCACTTCTCTTCTAATGCATGATAGCATACCACACCCATCAGCAAAGCACTGCTCCACTGTCCACTGAATCTTCTTCATCTTTTACCTCCCTTCCCGCTATGATAAACTCCCTCTGTAGTATACTCAATACCGTAGGCAGAATAATTTTATGTCCTGTTTCTTTGCTTTGATTCTTTATATTCCATGAATGGGTGATGTCATCTGGAGTTGCTTTATCCTTTGGGCTTACTTAGCATAACACCTTGATTTGTACCCATTGGCCAGGTAGCAGGCAGAGGCAAATGGCACTATAATTTCTCTAGCTCAATGATATCCTCTGTGTGTGTGTGTGTGTATCGCATCTTCTGTTTCAGTCATCATTGATCACATAGGTTATTTTCATTTCTTGGTTATTATAATGGTGCTACAAAGAATATAGGAGTCTGTGTGTAATATTTTAATATTTTAATTTTTTTTAATTTAATATTTTTTATCTTTGAGTCTTGAGATTTGGGTATGTAGGCTCCCGTGTACATATAAGTTCCCTTACTAACTGAGAGTGAGGGGCCGGAGTAATAGCCCAGCGGGTAGGGCGTTTGCCTTGCATGCAGCCGGCCCATGCCGGTCTGGGTTCGATCCCGGCATCCAATATGGTTCCCGAAGCACCACCAGGAGTAATTCCTGAGTGCAGAGCCAGGAGAAACCCCTGAGCATTGCCGGGTCTGACCCCCCAAAAAAAAATGCAAAAAAAAAAAAAATTAAAAAAAACAAACTGAGAGTGACTTATAAATCTATGTTACTCTATTCACTAGTCTATGTTACTGAGAATTAATTCTGATTTTTAGTTTCTGATCATAACTTTTGCTTTAAAAGGTGATAGTAAGAAAGAGGAGGGAGACAAAGAAGGGGAGAAAAGAAGAAAAGGCAGTTACAAAAATCAAAGTTTAAAAAAACTGGCCAAAGCATAGTTCAGCAGGTAGGGTGTTTGCCTTGCACGTGGCCTACCTGTGTTCGATCCCGAAGTCCCATATGGTCCCCTGAGCACTTCAGGAGTAAGTCCTGAGTTCAGGATAACCCCTGAACATCACTGAGTGTGACCCAAAAAAAAAAAAAAATATATATATATATATATATATAATTAAGAGTTTAAGAAACCGACACTAAGATCTTAATATTCTTTTGCATAAATTGAAAATCTGCAGGCCTTTAAGTATATTTTCTATCATTTTATGCCCGTCCTGCTAGCCATACTCTCACAGTTGCTGAGCTGCATGTACCAGACCAATTGAATCTGTAAGAGTCAGACCTGATTTTTCTCTGGAAATCCTTGAGGCATGATGAATTGACATCCATTGACCTATTGATCTATTTGTCTTCATTGTCTCCCATATTATCATTTTAAAATACAGATTGCTTTATTTACACCCCCAAAATCCTTCACAGTTTCCAAGTGTCTACACTGTCTTCAAAGTGTAGTCAATGCAATTTGGTTTCTATACCAAATGTTCTGTGAACATATCCTTTACTACTTCCCCCAGATTTTCCTTCTCGGTCGAGATTATTTACTTTTTAAACATATCATTTGTTTTCTCCAGTCACTTTTTTTTTTCTACCGCCACTGAGTCCAATCTTGAAATCTTTCTCATAGATGCTTCCCCTATATCCAGGATGCAGAGACTATTTTCCCAATGAGCTCCTATGAACTCTGACCAACTTCTGCAGATTCCTATTGTGAATTCAAATTTCATATGCTGACTTAGTCACTACAGCTAGATTGTTATATCACGGAAAGCAATAACTGCATTCTCAAAATAGAGACCAAGTAGGCATATTTAACTACTAAATTTTGAACCTGCTATTAATAGAATTTGAGTCTTTAATCCTGGTGATGGAATAAGCAATATAGTATAAAATTTAAAGACTTTTTTAAGGAGCTAGAGAGACAGTACAGTGGATAAGGTGCCTACCTTGCATGCAACCAACCCACTTCTTGCCTGTGATTAAAAACCAGGCAATGTGGTTTGTTGGATTCAGCCAGTAGATATTGCTCCCAAAATTTTTAATTGATGTTTTATTTAGAGACATATTAGAATCTTCTTCAGTAGAGCCTGGCAAGCTACCCATGTTGTATTTGATATGCCAAAAAACAGTAACAATTATAGACCTCATTCCCATGACCTGAAGGAATGGTTTGAGGCTCCTTGTATGCCTGGAGTGAACAGATGCCCTTGGGCTACACTAGCTCCTATGGAGATGTTACTGGTGCCTGCTTGAGCAAAGCAGAAAGACAAGTGATACAAGTGATTAGAATCTTCTTAAAATTAGCACCATCTGAAGGGAATGAGTACAGTTAACAGAAGGAACTTTTGTATAGCCAAATTTTTTGTTGTTAACTTTTTTAAAATGGTTAAAAGCCAGAAATTATAATAATCATGTTTGTGCCTGGTTATTCCAGTTATAGTAATTATATAATTTAGATAGTCTATGTATAAAAGTATTTTATGAAGAGTGAATTACTTGTCAATGCTTATTAGAAAGAAGTTTCTAAAAATGTCGCAGTTTCATCAGACATGGATCATATAACTGTAGGGTACTAAAATAAAAATCAGAAACATCCAGAAAATTATATTCTCAGATTACTTCTCAAATTTCTGTACCGTCTAATTTTCCTTTAAAGTGTTGAAATCTGCACTCGGACAGAAAGTATTTGTGTTATGGAAGGACAGCAGGAAGGTCAAGCAGCAGTCGTACACAGAGAAAAGACCCCGTCACTACATCCTCTCTTTGGGAAATGCACACTTAAGAGTCACTAGATCACTAGATCACTAGACATCCCGTTGTTCATCGATTTCCTCGAGAGGGCACCAGTAGCATTCCCATTTGATCCTATTACGTGCCAGTGTAGCCCAATGGCATCTGGTTGTTTCAGGAACACGAAGAGCCTCAAACCATTCGTTTATGGTCTTGACGAAGAAGTCTGATCATCTTGTAGGTGGGCGGCCACGTGGTCTTTTGATGTCCAGTGGGATCCAGTTGGTAACAGCTCTAGTCCAGCGGTCGTCTCCAAATCACATTACATGTCCAGCCCATCTGATTTTCAATGCCTTGGCAAATGAAACAGCATCC
Organism: Cryptotis parvus; assembly: GCA_021461705.1. NCBI lineage: Eukaryota > Metazoa > Chordata > Mammalia > Eulipotyphla > Soricidae > Cryptotis > Cryptotis parvus. The sequence continues at coordinate 56,153 of JAJIBD010000599.1, read as the reverse complement.
CTGACTCTGGAACAGTGACGGAGATTAGAACTCCAGATTCCTTCTCTCACTTGAGTGAGGTGTGATATTCCAAGCTTAGCTCTTTCGATTCCCCTTTGGGAGACCCGAATAGCGGTCTCATCCTACACTTTAAGAGTAGTCATTAGGAGCAGGGCTGGGGAAGGGGGAGGGAACCGGGGATGTTGGTGGGAGAATGGGCACTGGTGGAGGGATGGGTGCTGAAACACTGTATGACCAAAACCCAAACATGAACTTTTTAATTGTATATCTTTTTATTTGTATGGAGATGGGCACTGGTGGAGGGACGGGGTGCTGAAACACTGTATGACCAAAACCCAAACATGAACTTTTAATCGTAAAAAAAAAAATGGAAAGAAGAAAGAAAAAAAAAAGAGTAGTCATTAGGGGCCGGAGCGATAGCCCAGCAGGTAGGGCATTTGCCTTGCATGCAGCCGGCCCATGCCAGCCCGGGTTCGATCCCTGGCATCCCATATGGTCCCCCAGCACTGCCAGGAGTGGTTCCTGAGTGCAGAACCAGAAGAATCCCCTGAGCATTGCCGGTGTGACCCAAAAAAAAAAAAAAAAAAAGAGTAGTCATTAAAAACATAATGTTAGTGAGTATATTTGCTTTAGAATATAGCAATATTAACATGCCCAAAAGGATTTATAGATTAATTTTTAAAAATCAAGCTCACAATATTTATGAACCACAAAACATATAAATTCATAGACACTTTGAGAAACAACTTGTTATTAACTGTGAAAATTGAATAAGCATAGTCAATAGGTAATCTAAGAAATATCCCTTTGAAAATTCTTGCCTGTGTACATCAGAACTAGTGCCAAAATGTTTATGAAATCGCTGTACACAGTAGACCCAAACACAAATGTCCTTCAGCTCCACAGTAGATAGATTGTGTTATTATCACATAATGCAATCTACAGCAGCAATGATATATTGGCTAGCTCTACATGTCAACATGGATGAGTCTAAGAAACACAGTAATATTAGACTAAAGCATACCACAGAGTTTAGATTTTTTATTTGTGTGTATGTAATTACATGATGTTTATTTGGGAGAATATATGTAGTTGCTAAAACTATAAAGAAAGACATGATGAAAAATGATGAATAAGAATGCTTTTGAAGAGTCCATCAGAAAAACTTGTTGATAGTCTGCCAAGCAGCTTTCATTCTTGAATTTACTGGTGTTTTTCTCTTCTTTTTTTAACTACTTCTTTTGTAATACTGGTATTTTTTCTTTTATTAAGGCATCATGATGTTCAAAGTTATTCGTAGTTGAGTTTCACTGTTCCAAAACCACTCCCACAGATACATAGCTACATTCCTCCCACCACCGCTTAACCAGACTGCAGCCTGACTCCTTGACAGGCACATTTTAAAGATTGGATTCATGCTGTGAGTGTTGTTAGCTCATTAGTTTAGCTACATGCATGTACATCACCTTTCTACCTCTGATGTGCTGAGGCCTGATCCCTACACCATCATCCTTTTCTTACTCTACCTCTTCATTTCTGTCCTTCCCTGTCCTCATTTTTGTAATCTAGGTTCAAGGGCAAGTTAGTATCCTCCCTTTGATACCTTGCGTTTCTTTGTCCTCTTGTTCTAAATGCCACAAATATGTGAGATCATCTAGTATTTGTCCTTCTAATTTGCTTTACATGATACTGTGCAGTTCAATCCAAGCTACAGAGAATTTCATGGTTTAATTCTACCTTGCAGTGCATAGTATTCCACTGTGTAGATATATACACCATGCCTTTATTATCAGCTCATTTGTCATTGGATTCCATATTCTAGTTCAGTGGTTCCATATTCTAGTTATTTTGCTAAGTGCTACAGTGAATTATGATATACATTCGTCCTTTTTAAGTGAATGCCTATCTGGGGATAGATACTTTTATTTTTTCTTTACACTGTTTTATTATTGTATGTTTCATGTGTTTGATATACATTACTAAATGAGAACATAAAAATATCCACAGAGAGGGGCCAGCACGATAGCCCAGCGGGTAGGGCATTTGCCTTTCACGCAGCCAGCCTGTGCCGACCTGGGTACGATCCCCGGCATCCCATATGGTTCCCCTAGCACTGCCAGGAGTAATTACTGAGTGCAGAGCCAGGAGAAACCCCTGAGCATTGCCGGGTGTGACCCAAAAAAGCAAAAATATATATATATCCACAGAGAAATATTTGATCAGATACATGCACGCGATTTCTGGAGGGAAATTTAAGAGAAAAGGAAAAGGGGGACAAGAAAGAGGATTAAGCACGTAGGGCATTGTACACAGCCAACCCAGAATTGAAGCGTGGCACTCTATATGGTCCCTTAGCCCTTGCCAGGAATACTCGCTGCACACAAAGTCAGGAGTAAGTCCTAAGTACCATCAGGTGTAGCCAAAATAAAAAATAAACTGAAATGTAATATTGGTTTACAAGAGTATAAATGTTTATATTTTAGGGGTGCAGCGTTATCACATTGTGCTCACCACCTAGGTGCCAGTATCCTTCTACAATTGTTGGGATCCTTTTCTTACATTCATCCCTGCTCTGCTTTATGTAATTTTATCTGTTTTCAGACACTAATGGTTGTTTTTATTGAATATTGTCTACTCTGTTGGTTTATTCATTTATATAGTACTATAAATGAGTGAAATCATCCAGTATTGCTTCTTCTCCTTTTGATTTATTGAGCATAGCAGGATAAGGACATATTCCAATTCTATCTATATTGTAGCAAAATGCAGGATTTTTGTCTTATTTTGTCGCTGAGTAGTATTCTCATATATATATATATATTATGTATATGATATATCTGATATATGATATATTTAATATATATAATAGTTTATCAATTCATCTGTTACTGGACACGAGTTATTTCCAGCTCTTGACTTTCATAAATCACACTGCAGTGAACACATATATGCATATATCTTTTCAAATTAGTGCTTTTGTGTTCTTGGGGATAGAGGCTTAGAAGTAAAATTGCTAGATCATATGACAGCTATTCTGATTTTTTCTTTGAGAAACTTGCATATTGTTTTCCATAGAGTTCAGACCAGTTTGTACTTCTATCAGAGGCATATCAGGGATATTTTTTCTTCACATCCTGAACAATACTTCATAGTTCTCATTTTTTGTATAGCCGTGCCATGTTTTTCATCATGTTTATTGATCATGAATAATGCCTTTTTCAGAGCATTTTTTCAAATGCCTCTTGGCTCCCCATATGCCGTCTCTGGAAAAATGCCCTTTTCACTCATTCCTCTATGTTTGATGGGGCTTGGGTCTTTGTTTAGAAGTGTGGTGTTTTTCTGAACAAAAATGTAAGAACCTTATGTCATTTATCACTAAGTCTATGATGCACATTGTTTCATATAAAATAGAAGTTTCCAGGAACCTGTGATGTCAGGTTAGGATTTACTATGCAATAGATACCATTTTCCTTCTTTCTTCTTCTCTGACTACAGTTTCCCACGGTCAACTACAGTCTGTAAATATTACCAACAGTAAGATATTCTGCGGACCAGATTCATTTTTATCATAGTCTTATAGTTATATTTTATTGTTGTTGGTAATCTCTTGCTATTCATAGTTTATAAATTAAACTTTTATCTTGCATGTGTATAGGAGAAACCTAGCATGTATATTAAGCGCTTGGCGCTTTGGGTTCCAGGCATCACTGTAGGTGCTAGAAAGTATCCTCTGAAGGTTAGTGGGGCTCCTGTATAAGTAGAAATACTATTTCTCTATTCATAACCATATTTAATTCCCCTTGGAGCTGTTTGGAAAAACACATGTATTATATTTTCTTCCCTGTCCAGTGAAATGACTGAGTTGACAAGGCATTAATAGTGATGAAAGATATTTCAGTTTTCCAAATACTTTTATCAGATTTTTGATTGCTAATGAGTGAAAAAAAATGCTGAACAACCTGCTTGTAAATTTTAGGCCAACTGATTTCTTAGGCAGTGACTTTTTTGTCTGACTTTCTGTGTGGCAAATTTAATATGGCACCTAATTTCCTGCCATCACAATGTGTGATTCTCAGAGGTTGCTCCTGGTGATTTCCTGGACCATTTGGGGTGCCTGAAATTAAACCTGAGTAGGCCACATACAAGGCAGGCATCCTACTCGCTATACTATCTCTCAGGCCCCCATAAAAGGCATTTTTATGCACTGCTTAAAATATAAAAATCGGCTATATCAAATGTGAAGAATAATTCCAGGTAATTTCTAAGATGACAGTTTATAAATACAGATTATCTAGGAAGATTATCCAAAGTGTTAGAGCACATGCTTTACCTATAGGAACCTTGGTCCCCAGCGACTCTAGTGTGACCAAATAAATAAATAAATAAATAAATAAATAAATAAAGGCAGCATCCATATTAAACCCAAACAAAAATGCTACTTTTCAATCATAGGAAAAGAAACAAAAGCTTATAGGTACTATAACTAGAATTTTAAAGAAAAACTAGAGTCAGAGAAATAGTACAGGGGTTAAGGTGCTTGCTCTGCACACAGTCACACCCACTCTAATCCATAATATCACATATGATCCCTTGAGGACCACCAGGAGTGATCCCTGAACACAGAGCCATTAACAGCTCCTGAGCATTATCAGCTGAGGTTCAGAAAAGAAAGATGAAAACAAATATAGGTAATGAAGCCTTTGTGATTTACCCTGTTATAGAAACAATGCAAATGGGGCAGTGGAAGTGGCAGGAAGGTCTGAAAGGTGAGGAGTCTTGGTGCTCCAGCTGTTTTGTTCATTCTACAGACAGGCAGTGGCAAAAAGCAGCACATCAACAGTCAACAAATATGCAGGGAAGGAAGGACACACTGTCTACAGGCCGTTGAGAGTAAAAAGGAGAACGTTGCTTCCTAAAGCTGTCCCTTTTTCCTTTCCCTTTTTATATTTTATTTTTTAATATCTCTCCAATTTTAGACCTCATTCCCATGACCTAATATAATGGTTTGAGGCTCTTTATGTTCCTGGAGCAAGCAGGTGCCCTTGGGCTCTACTAGCATGAGACAGGACATATGGAGATGTTACTGGTGCCCGCTCGAGCAAATCGATGATGAACGGGAAGACAGTGATACAGTGATTTCTCCTCCGTCTTTTCCCTTTAGAATATGAACTGATTAATTGTGGTGTTGGTGTCTTGAGCATGTCTTTTTACCATAGAAAGCTCAGAAAAATGAAGAAAATCCATTTTTATCCCTTCTCTTTTCTCCTAATATTCTCAAGTGCAATATTAGCTACTTCAGAGAACAATTTGATGTCCAGGATATTGGATGGATTAGAGATAGTGACGGCATTCACCAGCTACTCGTCTTATTTTTTTAATCATTAGTGTAGCTGTTCTTAAGCTCTATATGAAAGCAAGCTTATCAGTCCTAAGCCACATGGAATAGTGTGTGCATCATGTATGCACCGGCATAATATATGCGTTGGCACATTTGATGTGTGAGCACACTTATTTGGATTTAATTGCAACCATGGGAGTTTATTTATAACCTGTATTAGTCTCCAGAGAAACATTAACTAAATAGAGAACTACTGAATTAGAGGAGCTAGTTTATATCATTTGGGTTTTATTTTGACTTAGAGTTTCAGGTAGAAAATATTAGACAGAAAAATAATGTATGGAATCAGCAAAACCACAGATCTGGAATCCATCCAGTGATCTTCCTTGCATGGTAACATTTTTTTAATTTTCCCTACCTGCTCTCCATACGTGCTGAGAGAAGAGTATTGGGAATGCCTAACTCAGTTACATCTGGCAGTTGAAATATCCAGACAGACTAATATCATTTGTGCCATAACAGCATCAAAGCCCTTATGGGCAAATTTACTGATAGCTGCTGAGCAGGCACAAGATGATGCTATTTTATGGTACAATGAGCCATCATTGCATAGATCACTTCTTTCTTTCTTTCTCTTTTTTTTTTTTTGGTTGGTGGTGGGGAGACAGTGATGTTCAGAGCTTACTCTTGATTCTGTTCTTAGGGATTATTCATAGCAGACTCTGGGGACTGTATGTGGTGTTGAGGCTTGAGTCCTAGGTCGGCCACGTACAAGGCTAGCACCCTACCCACTGTATTGTTTCTCTGGCCCTGATCATTTATTTCTATCACAGTTTATGGTTAACCTTTCAAAGTAGCAAACTTCTTTATACATGTTTTATTTTAAGTTCCTGGGAAATTTGATTTATTTTCCAGTCTGTTTTGAGAATTGCTAGTCCTCCTCTTAACCTCTGTTTTTATTAAATGACTTGTATTCAAATCCCATTCGTGATTTTGCAATACTATGTATATTCCAAGAGATTTAACTCAGTGCCTCAGCTTATGGTCTTGCTGGTCAGCTTTATATGTAACATGCTGTTTTGTTTTGTGGGGAGGGTAACACAGTTGTTCTCAGTATCGCTCCTGGTTCTGTGCTCATGGATTGCTCCTGGTTTAGCTCAGAGATCATTCCTGGTTGTGCTCAGGGACCTTATATAGTGCCAGGTTGGCCTCATACAAGGCAAGGGTCTTTCACAGAATACTATATCTTTTGCCCTCATATTCTTCATATAAATAGTGCTATTGTTGCTGAGAAAGTTTCTGGGCAATATTTTAAAAGATAGAATTATTTCCATATAACTTACTGATTTGTTCATTCCTTCAGAACATTCATAGACACTGATTATGTGTTAGGAATGCTTCTAGTTGCTAGAGGAAAGGAAGGATAGATTTTATATATATAGTTACTGCATTGTGCGGGATCAAGCATGAGGCGCTCTGGGCAGGGTGCAGATTAAAGCCAGTGAGAGCATACAGTCTTTAAACAATTGCTCTCCGATTTATATAAAGCACTGACTCCCAACTGGAGAGATTTTTTTTCTCTCTGTCCAGCAACCATTTGACAATTCTGAAAATATGTTTTGGTTATCACCTTCAAGGGATACTGTTGCCAGGGATGCTACAATTGATCCTCACAGAGCCATCCTCCACTGTAAAGAATTACAAGATCTATGCTGGAGAGCACTGATATTGACAGGTCTTGATTTAGACAGAACAATCCTTGAGACTCTGAGATGCTGAGAAATGACACTGGGGCTCCCTTAATGCAAAGCCTGTGCTCCAGCCTTTTGAAACATCTTCCAGGCGCTGCAGGTCAATTGTTAACTACACGCTCCAGAACCATAGCATCTTCTTGTACAGGTAGAAATTCCTTCACCACGTTGACATTCTCTGGATGAATTTTTTTTCTTTGAAGAATGGCGTCTTGTGTTTTATCCAGTTACATCCTGTTTAATATTTTTCATCAGAGAGTCTTTTAGGGAAGACAGACAAATCCCCCAAACCCCTCCAAAATAGGATGCTGTCTAAAGACAATTGGATTGGCACCTTCAACCTCCATCCAGCTAGGGTTGGTCACATAGAATCATAGAATGAGGCAAACACATAGGTCTAAGCTTAAGGGTTGCTTGGGCAGCTCCCCTAACTATAACCCCAAGGTCAGGGTTATCCCCAAGGCAAAACAGCTTAGGTCTTATATAAATAAGCAGGAAACCCAAGAAAGCATAGTTTTGGGTGTTGTAAATGTAGAAAGCAACATGAGCAAAAACAGAACAGGGAATTGTCATGATCTTACTCTATAAGGATGCCTCCTGAATGGCTCTGGAATATCTCAGTCTATGATATCAATGTATCCATTGGATTCTGCTGTGCTTACTAATTGTCCTTAGCTCTCTGGCAACTTAAAAAATAACTCATGTATTAGGAATAGGGTGGGTCAGCAGTACTGTATCAAATAATGGTCAGCATGATTACTCACTTAGTGTCTGAAAACAGACTAAAGTTACATAAAGCAGAGCAGGCATGAATGTAAGAAAAGGATCCCAACAATTCTAGAAGGATATTGGCACCTAGGTGGTGAGCACAATGTGATAACGCTGCACCCCTAAAATATAAACATTTATACTATTGTAAACCAATATTTCATTTCAAATTATTTTTTTATTTTGGCCACACCTGATGCTGCTTAGGACTTACTTCTGACTGTGTGCAGGGATTATTCCTGGCAAGGGCTAAGGGACCATATAGAGTGCCACGCATCAATTCTGGGTTGGCTGTGTACAATGCCAATGGATACTATGGAACAAATGACAAGGAAGTCAATTAAATTAGTGCTTGGCGATCACTGAGCAGTTAAATTGCCTGGGAGGTTTGTGAAGACTTTATAGAATGAGGCAGTGTGGGAACAGGTTCTTCAGAGGAGGTATCCCCCAAATGCTAAACCACTTCCTTATGTGAAGCTATGCCCTGCTTGACTTTATTTATTACCAAGAATAATATGATTTGTGCTGCCCTCTCAGGAAAACCTGTCAACTGGTGTAATAATAGTCAATGTATTCATGAAGCTATTCAAAATTTTGGATAGTTAGATATAAAAGAATGAAACAGATGATCAGGTTTTGGTAATGTGGCCACTAGAAAGTTGTAGGAATTAGTTTGTTCTCTGGAAATTATCTGTATATTGGAAACTCTATTTCAGTTTAAAATCAGTTGTGGTACCATAGAAAAGAGAGAGAGAGAGAGAAAGAGAGAGAGAGAGAGAGAGAGAGAGAGAGAGAGAATGGGAGAGGCGGTAAAGCATGCTAGAGATCAAACCTAGGTCCAGCACAATGCATATGCTCTGCCCTGACTCAACAAAGTTCTTTTGAAGACTTGTTTCCCTGCTGACTTTACAAAGATATATTATGTTTGTGTCATAATAAAATACTATGTGTCATTAATAAAATAGTTCAATTTATAAGTCTGCATTTTACTTTGAAAACCAGTAGCTTCATGCAGTACTTAGTTTCATCATTCATCTATGTTTTTATCTTTCAGTCTGATGCCAATGCAAGTTACTTAAGAGCAGCTCGAGCTGGACACCTAGAAAAAGCCCTTGACTACATAAAGAATGGAGTCGACATCAACATTTGTAACCAGGTTAGTTGTGGGCAATGTTGTCTGCACTGTGATCTTTTTAATTAACATTTTAAAATCCAGACAGGATCTTTCATGAGATACTAACAAAACTTTCTCTTTTGGATAGGGTTTTTATTCCCATCTAACTTGACATTATATTAAATTAATGAGTAAAATAATAACTCAAACTTTATAAGGCTGTAATCATAGTCAAAAAGTATTCCTGTACCACTCTATAGGTGTACTGTAACCCTTTAAAAATTAGAAAATGTATTCATATAAATAAATTATGCAGCCATTTTATTTTATGGGGTGCTAATACTGCTGTGAAGTTAGATATACAGTGTAGTTTGAGGAGGCTGGGTTTTGTTTAAGAAATTAATTTTCACTCTATTTTTTACATGCTTATCCTTTTGTGCTTTCTCTCTACCACGTGCTACTAATACATGGTCTTTAACATTTGAATTTCTGTCAAAACAATGGTCTTTCTTTCATTTAAGAGCTATGAGAGTTGGACTAATGATACAGAATTCTTTTATTTGTTTAGGTACTATATGCCCAGTATACCAGATCTTTATCTTCAGTTTTTCCCTGACATTCATACTTTGTATTTAACAATTGAACAAACATGTCAACTTAGATGTGTTATGGGGGTGGCATTTTTTTCTGTTGCATTTCCCCCAGTATAAATTAATAAATTATATTTTGCTTTGTTAGAGAAGAAATGTGGTTCTTTGTCCTCTAATCATTCTAAAAGTTTACTAAAGCGATGGTATCAGAACAACCCAGCAAAATTTTCAGCACTGCTAATCAAGTTTTTACACTGCTTACATGGTGTGATGTTTAAAACTCTTGGTTGACTGTTTACTGCTCTATTTTCAACCTGCTGAGTAAAGCTTCTCCCTTTCATCAGAATGGCTTGAACGCTCTCCATCTTGCTTCCAAAGAAGGCCATGTAGAAGTTGTGTCTGAACTGCTGCAGAGAGAAGCCAATGTGGATGCAGCTACAAAGGTCAGTGTCATAATTTTAATGATTTTTATTTCATGTGCTAAGTAGGATTCAGCCCTCACAAGAATCCTAGCATGCTTCCCCTGCTCCCCAAAGTTGTTTTCTCTGGGGTCACAGAGACATTTGCTGTTCTGTAAAGTATCTAAACAGAGGGGGAAACTGTGTAAACTGATATCTTGATTTCATTTTATAGAAAGGAAACACAGCGCTGCATATTGCATCTTTGGCTGGACAAGCAGAGGTGGTAAAGGTCTTGGTTACAAATGGAGCCAATGTCCAACGCACAATCTCAGGTGCGTGTTTCTTTGCAAAGAAATTCTATCATGATTTCCAGTCTTGATTTGCTCATTTCTTATGTATGGATATTTGTGATCTTTTTGTGTAAGAGGTAGAGAATTTATAGGACAGCCACTTATTTGTTGGAATTCATAGGAATAAATATTTAGGGATCACTATAATTCAAAGTCTAAACTGTTTTAAAATACTCTTGTGAAGAAAGAGAGAGAGAAAAAAAAGAGATAAAGAACCTGCCATAGAAGCATGCTCGGGAAGGGGTAGGAACTGGGGACATTGGTGGGGAGAAAATGGGCACTGATGGGGGTATGGGTGCTGGAACACTGTATGACCGAAACCCGAACATGAACATCTTTGTAATTGTATATCTCACTGTATGTATAATAAAATATTTTAAAAATAATAAAATAAAATAAAATACTCTCTGTATTTATAACCCATAAAAGACATGATGATACTTGTAATGAGGAAATTATCTTAGAGGTTCATAATATATTAGTGCTTTATTTGAAAAGGGCAAGATACTAATTCCTGTTAACTAAGGCACCATTCTCACTCTATGAAACAAATTCAAAAGGAAAAAAAGGAAGCAAAGTAAACTTTCTGAATCCCAAAACTTTAAAATTTCCATGTTGTCATCATGGTTATATGCTGATTGTTTAATAGCCTCTCCACTAAACACTCAGAGCTTGCATGTTTAGTAATACCAATAGATTTCCTTGATAGACAGTGAATTAAGAGAAACGACTGTACTTCATTGGCTACAAAGTAAAGGCCCTTCAGGTATGTTTTACAAGATGATATAAGGGCATACTTATGGTATGTCTTAAAGTGTTAACTTGGCTGCCCTGCTAGAAAAGTAGCTCTTAGATACAAATGAACTGTTGCTTCTACTTTGACTTAAACTGTAGACAACAGATTATCTAGTTAGCTATTAATTATCTACCCATGTTATCTTATCTCTTCTATTCCAATATAACTTCATGGAGTGGAAGATAAAATAAACAACAAAAAACACTTGTTAAATGACCATTCACCTCATGTTCTATGCTGAGATTCGGAGCCCTCAGCCTATTTTGGTGATGGCCCTACCTACAAGTACAGACTCTACATATTCATACGTTTCATGTAAGCAAGGGTTTTTTATACATGTTATGATCCTTAAATATGTGCATATAAATTTTTCTTATAGATAAAATATTCATAAAAGTAAAATGACACAGAAAACTATGAGTAACTTTGAGCATAGTTGAAACATGAAAAATATAAATTAAAATATTGATCTTTATGATTTGCTGAAACCCCTCAGAAATGAGCCTGTTTAGGAAAGCAGACATTGCTATAACACCATAAAAACACATTATTCTACCATGTATAGCTTTATAATACACTAAGGTCTTGGCTGGTTCTGCAAAGCAGTTTCTACTAAAATACTCCTTTCAGTTACATTTGTTCTTTCCCTTTTATTGTGAATTCCCCAGATGTTAGATATTGCACAGGCTTTACATAGAATTGCAGGATTGGCAAAAAACAAGAGAAAGAATTTCATAAAGCCAAAGAAAGTTGGAGAATTGTTTTAGGCACAGCTAATTGTGGCTATGTGACTTACTTAAATAAATAAACATTTTTGTTACTGGATTTGGCATATCGAAACACGCATCGGACAGCTTGCCAGGCTCTGCCATGCGGGCACTATATTCTCATTGCTTTGTGGGGCTCTCTGAGGGGTGGGTAGAATATTTGTGGTAGTTTGAGGGAAAGTAGACAGTGCAGCGGCCGCATCAAGGAAAAAGCTGGTTTCTGCTCTGCCAGGTGTACCTGTGTCTGAAAATGTTTATTTTCCTGACCCCGAAAAGAGCCCTTAATACGGCAGCAGTAAGAAAGGCAAACAAGCAGTGCCTGATAAAATTTCACGGCTGTCCTAGGCTGCCAAAACGAAGAAGGACTAAAATGACTGTCTGTACTTTCAATGCACGTACACTGGCAACGGAAGCATATATTGAGGATCTGATGCTGCAAGCAAGAAAGATCAAGTACGACATCATTGGTCTGACTGAGACGAGGAGGCGCCAGTCGCATCATGCTGTATTTGACACCGGAGAAGAATTGTTCCTTGGAACATGTGATGAAAGAGGCGTCGGTGGCATTGGTGTCCTTGTCAACACGAACATGGCTGTCAACATTGATTCATTTGAATGCCTAACAAACCGAATAGGACGATTACACTTGAGGAGATATGGCCCATTGCCAGCAATTTCTATCTTCATTGTCTATGCACCAACATCCACATACAAAGAAGATGAAATTGAGAAATTCTACATGGAATTGGAGGAGTTCTATAAAAAAAGATCACACCTTCTACAAGATCATAGTCGGTGATTTTAATGCCAAGATAGGACCGAGAAGATCGGCTGAAGAACTCCACATCGGGACCCATGGCCTAGAATGGAACGAACAGGGTGAGAGACTATCTGAGTTCATCATGTCCACCAAGACCATTCATGGGAACTCACAGTTTCAGAAGGCTGAAGCGAAACGTTGGACATGGGAATCTCCTGGTGGACAGTTCCACAATGAAATCGACCACATCATCTTCAATCGACGGTTTTGTCTGACTGATGTTGCTGTCGCCCCCAAATTCCAGACAGGATCGGACCACCGCCTCCTTCGTGCAAAATTCTACTTCCCGCAACGGGAGAAAAAGGCTGCAAAGTTTAAGAAGAGAACTCCCAGAACGACCACCAACTGGGAACTCTTTAGCACCATTGCGGCAACATGGGAAGATACCATCATTGATGACATCGATGAAGAATACAACCGACTGGTTCAGCACCTCCATGATTGTGCTAAGAATGCCGAGAGAGAGAAAAACACAAAAGGACGCTTGTCTTCAGAAACTCTCGAGCTCATTCGCCAACGTGGCAAGGCGCGAGCCTCAGGAGACCAAATGCTAACGTCCAAGCTTGCTAAACAGTGCAGAGAAGCGATAAAAGCAGACCTCAAAGACAGAAGAGCAGAAATACTGGAAGATGCAGCAGAAGCCGGGAAAAGTATTCGCGACTGCCCGCCTGTCCTTCGCCAACTATAAGACCAAGATGACTGCCCTCCGACGCCTGATGGATCTATCACATTTTCCAGAAAGGCAATGGAGAAGATTATCCAGGACTTCTACTCAAATCTTTTGATAGCCACATCCACCTGCCCACATACCAAATTCCACAGAATGGATACGCCATTCCCAACGTTCTCCCTTCTGAAATAAGACATGCCATCTCATCGGTAAAGAAGGGAACAGCACCAGGCCCAGACAAAGTCAGACCCGAACATCTGAAGAATCTGCCATCGGTGCTCATCAATACACTAGCTCGGCTCTTCACACGCTACCTGTCTGAATGCAAGGTGCCCTCCCAATGGAAAACCAGCAGGACAGTTCTACTGTTCAAGAAGGGAGACATTCATGACATCGGCAACTATCGCCCCATCTGCCTGTTGTCTGTCATCTACAAGCTGTTTACACGAGTCATCCTGAACAGGATTAGCAGAACACTAGATGAAGGTCAACCATGCGAGCAAGCAGGTTTCCGGAAAGGATTCAGCACAATCGACCATATCCACACAGTAACCAAGCTCATTGAGGTTTGTAGGGAGTACAAGATGCCGCTCTGTCTCACGTTCATTGATTTACAGAAAGCCTTTGATTCTGTGGAAACTGAAGCAGTCATCGAAGCCCTAGTCAAACAGGGGTGTTCAAACCCAATACATCAAGATCCTTCGTGAGCTGTATTATGGATTCACCACCAGGATCTCACCATTCTACAAAGAAGTGATCATTGATGTCAAAAGAGGGGTTCGACAGGGTGATACCATCTCACCAAAACTCTTCAGTGCCACCCTCGAGAACATCATGAGACAATTAGAATGGGAAGGAATGGGAGTGAAGATAGATGGTTGGCAACTATGCCACCTCCGCCGCTGATGACATCATTCTAATAACACCAAACATTAGCCAAGCGGCACAAATGCTGGCTGACTTTGACCGAGAATGTGGAAAGGTAGGTCTACAGCTGAATCTGAAGAAAACTATGTTCATGAGAAATGAACTAGTTCCAGAGGCCCCATTCTCTCTCAATGGAACAAACATCTCTGAATGCAGCAGTTATGTGTACCTAGGTCGAGAAGTCAACATGATGAATGACCTAAAACCTGAGCTGCGCAGGAGGAAGAGAGCGGCATGGAATGCCTTCAAAGGCATCGAAGAAATAGCTAAAAGGACAAAGAACCTCCAGCTCCGGGCACATCTCTTCGACTCCACCGTTCTCCCTGCATTAACATATGCCTCAGAGACCTGGGCCCTACGAAAGCAGGATGAGAATGCTATTCGGGTCTCCCAGAGAGGCATCGAAAGAGCTATGCTTGGAATATCACGTCTCACTCAAGTGAGAGAAGGAATCCGGAGTTCTGACCTCCGTCGCTATTCCAGAATCAGGGACGCTGTCTCGTTTGCCAAGGCATCGAAAATCAGATGGGCTGGACATGTAATGCGATTTGGAGACAACCGCTGGACTAGAGCCGTTACCGACTGGATCCCACGGGATGTCAAAAGATCACGTGGCCGCCCACCTACAAGATGGTCAGACTTCCTTGTTAAGACCCTGAAGGAACGGTTTGAGGCTCTTCATATTCCTGAATCAACCAGATGCCATTGGGCTACATTGGCACGTGATAGGGTCCAATGGAAATGTTACTGGCGCCCGCTCGAGCAAATCGATGAGTAACGGGATTCAAGTGATTCAAGTGAAGTGACTTACTTATTAAACCAAATAGCAGGTAAAGAATGAAGATGATTGTCTGATAGATATTTCAAGTAAATATTATTTGAAAATCAAAGAACTTTTTTGGGGAAAAAAATTAGGTGAAACTTTTTAAAGGCTGTTATGTTCTTTTTATAATTCTTTTTCTTTTTTAAATTTTTTTGGTGCTAATTCTTATGCTGTGAAAATTAAAAGTAAAGTATACTACATCCAGCTAGTGTATAATCTGGTTGAAAAGTTATACTTCCACAAAAATCATACTTTATTTATTCTTTGTTTAGGTGTTTGTATGAGTACAACTCACATTAATGCAGATATAACCTGCATATTGTTAAATCACAATAACTTGTATCTGCTTGTTTTTCCCCTCTGGAGTTTTAACTAAGATGAAGCTCTAAAATAGTGGGTAAAACTGTAATCCAGTTTAATTACCTTTTTATTTTACAGTTTCATTTCGCTTCCACTCCTCACATCAAGGAAGAAAATAAGCTTCCTTCCTTTTAACGCTGTGCATGTTCTCACTAATGTGAGAAATTAAAAGCAGCATATTTCTAAACCTCCACTGCAGTGTTGTTGAGACACTGCAGTTGAAATCAAATCCTAACCAGATTTGATTTCAGTAGTTACACATTCCCTACTGATGACAAAGTGGGAGAGAACATAGGCCGTGGAATTCCGTGTTTCTTTCAGCTGCCCTTGGAATGCCCAGCCATGGAGTTCTCAGTAAACATATCCCTCTTCATCTGGACACCTGATCCTGTAGGTTTTATAAGCTGCATCATAACATGGACAGAACAAGGAATGAATTCATGAGATGACCATGTACCAGAAAGAGTGTTCACCATAATGCTTGGTAGTGACATAGGAATAGAAACCTTTGTTTTGTGAATGGTGTCAGGAATTGAACCCAGAATCTATACATGCAAGGCTTGTATTATACCAATGAACTGTATTCCCAGCCCTCAATACAAACTGGTATAAAGAGCAACAAGTAATACATTCTTCTACTTGGGTTGCAGCATTAAAAAAAATCACACAAATACTAATATTCAGTAAAGACACTGTCCTTATCTAAGTAAAATTTTAATCTATAGGCAATGTTTAATAAGACCCAACAAGTAATAGTATCAGAAGAGTTGTTTGGCTGCTTAATATAACATTAAAAATTAAACCCGAAACTGAGCATCACCAGTTGTGGTCCAGAAACAGCACAAAAAACAAAACTGTCATAAGAGTTAGGGAGATAGCACAACATATAAGGAGCTCGTCTTGCAGCCAACCCAGGTTATAGCCCTGGCACCTGTATCATCCCCAAGCCTTGTCAGGAATGATCTCTGAGCATAGAGCTACAAGTGATCCCTGACAACCACTGGGTTTACCCCCAAAAAATTATCATGTATCAATCATTGCAGATCTGTCACTATATCTTAACATTTTAATTAAAAGCAGAGCTTATGATGTACTAACACTGACTTTCAGAATTGAGGTAAAATCAAGAAGGGAATGGTTTGAATAGTAAGGCCTTATCTAAATGGAATCACAAGAGATCTAATTTTATTTTATTTTAATGGATATAAGTCAGTGTGTGTCTGTGTGAAAATCCATAAAATTATAATTCTGCTCTTTTTCTTACTTTTAATAGTATCACAAAAAAATGATCCAAACAGAAGGTATTAAAATTTTAGTTGAAATAAAACATTAAGTAGGAGGCTTGTTCTTGTTCTCGCTTTTAGAAATTAATTCTGTTTCTATTAAAAATGCAAATTGGACATCTCTATGTTCCTTTGGTCAGCGCTTTGCTTTGGAAATTTTCCAAGTTAGGATATTATTAATAAAATGACAGTGTAGGTTTTTCTCTTAAGAGAAAGTAATAGTTCATTCACCAATTCAGGTGCTGTTTCACAGAAAATTATTATAGTAATTGGTTGCTGAATGATAATACTTTGGAGACTTGTGCCTTAAACTTCTTTGCATTAGAGTTATGGTAGCATGTTGATTTACTCTTTCCAAATGATATTTATAATTAAATCCCTGAGTCACAACTATTATACACACACACACACACACACACACACATATATATATTTATATATGGTGGAGTGTTTGCCTTGCACATAGCTGACCTGGGTTCGATCCCGGCATCCCATATGGTCCCCTGAGCACCGCCAGGAGTCATTCCTGAGTGCAGAGCCAGGAGCAACCCCTGAGCATCCCTGAGTGTGAGTCAAAACAAAAACAAATATGTATATATATATATGAAATATAGAAATATATATATAGAAAACCTGATCTTCCCCCTTTAAGTTTCATCAGTAAATGCTCAAGTTGAGAGCCTTCTACTGAGACTATACCACCTACACAGTAAAGCCTGGCAAGCTACCCGTGTTTTATTTACTTGTTATGCGAAAAACCAGTAACAATTATGGACCTCAGTTCCATGACCTGAAGAATGGTTTTGGGCTCCTCCTGTTCCTGGAGCAAGTAGATGCCCTTGGGTTACACTAGCTTGTGATAGGACTAATGGAGATGTTACTAGTGCCCACTCGAGCAAATCGATGAACAATGGGAAGACAGTGATACAGTGAGTGATATATTTATATATATAAAATAGTTATATATTAATGTATAGTTATATATAGTTATATATAGTTACATATAGTTATATATAGTTATATATAGTTATATATAGGTATATATGGCCCCCTGGGATGAACCCAGAGCCTGGCAAGCTACCCGTGGTATATGCAATATGCCAAACAGTAACAGTTATGGACCTCATTCCCAACAAAAGGAGATGTTACTGGCACCCGCTTGAGCAAATTGATGAACAGCGGGAAGACAAGTGACAAGATAGATAGATAGATAGATAGATAGATAGATAGATAGATAGATAGATAGATAGATAGATAGATAGATAGATGGATGGATGGATGGATGGATGGATGGATAGATAGATAGAGAGAGAGAGAGTAGATAGATATATAGATATAGATATATAGATATATAGATATAGTTATTTATATATGATATAGTTATATCCTGTATATGATATAGTTATATCCTGGAGGTGCTCAGGGGACCATATGGGATACCAAAGATCGCATGGCAGAGCCTGGCAAGCTACCCGTGTTGTATTTGATATGCCAAATACCAGTAACAATTTTAGACCTCATTCCCATGACCTGATGGACTGGTTTGAGGCCCTTTATGTTCCTGGAGCAAGCAGGTACCCTTGGGCTCTACTAGCATGAGACAGGACATATGGAGATGTTACTGGTGCCCGCTCGAGCCAATCGATGATGAACTGGAAAACAGTGACAGTGATACAATGATAGTTATATGCATGTGTGTACATATATATATATATATATATATATATATATATAAACACATATATATAGTGTGTTCTTGTGCCTTCCTATGGATCTTTTCTTAGTAGAAAAAATTGTATTAATTTGTGTTATTTAAATTAGGCAATAAATCCACAATGTGTAAAAGGGAGAGAGAGAGAGAGAGAGAGAGACAGAGAGAGAGAGAGAGAGAGAGAGAGGTGCAGGCTAGGGGAGTGGGGAGGGAATTGGGGACATTAGGGGGTGGAAAATGGTCACTGGTGGGGTGATGGGTGCTGGAACACTGTATAACCGAAACCCAAATATGACCATCTTTGTAATTGTATATCTCATGGTGGTATAATAAAATATTTAAAATAAATAAATAAAAAGCAAATTAAGCAGTAGTATTTTGAAACAATATTTCACTGATGTGAAAGATACTGCTTTAGAAAATAAACACATATGCCAATATTTGTAATAGAAAACCTAAAATGTAATTTATACTTTTACTTCTCTTTAGTCCAAATACTTTGGCAGTTTGGGCACGTATCAGAAAAACATGCACGTGTATATATGTATGTATACATGTTTGTATATATGTATGTATTCTGAACTTTTTAAAACATGTCTTGGGCATGTTTTAAGGAGAGATGTTCAAAGGTTAAATCAGTCATTTGCCTAACATGTAGGTATAACAACAACCCTGTTTCAAACCCCAGCACAGAGCCAGTGTGGCCCATCATTATCACCAGGGATAGCCCAAATTCTAAAAACGAAAAAACCACATCTTTTAAATATATATATATATATATATATATATATATATATATATATGTATAGACAGACACTAAACAAAAGGAGATTATTAATTGAATTCAACTTTTAATTTTAAGTATGCTGGTTTTCTTCACTCTGTCAGCTCACCCATAGTAAGTTTAAAGCTGTTTGTAATTAACATAGATTCCTTCAAAAATAGGAAACATTCAGATGAAACATTTTAAAACAATTAATGCCTGGAAGCTGTAATGGCCAAGTATATTTTTCTTCACGCCCTTGTGACATTTAGTAGAGTATTTATCTCCTGACAACTGTTCAATAGCTGATGATTAAATGAGTATACTTTTCTAATTGGGTGAATACGTTGCTATACATTATGCTTAGATGAAGACAATTAAAGTACATTTCATCTGTGAATTAAGAACTACAGTTGTGGATTATATTATGAATTCTTAAACTATAGTGCTTTGGATTTTCTAATAAATATCTTCATTAGAGTATTATTAAAATTGTGTATATGAGCATTTCTTTAAACAATGTCAACACTATTGAAAAATAGATTTATTTAATAATGTATATATATTTTGGAAAAATAGATTTCTCTAGAAATATCTATGTATTTTATTTCTTGTTTTTCAGAATGGGTTCACACCATTATATATGGCAGCCCAGGAAAACCACCTGGAGGTGGTTAAGTTTCTTCTTGACAATGGTGCAAGCCAAAGTCTCGCCACAGAGGTAAGACACTTTGGTCTATGTCATTGGTAAGTTTACATTTATAGAGAATTTTCTAAACCTGGATGTGTGCCCTGAAAATTTGTGCCATTGATATGTCAATTGTAGCTGCATATTAATTAGTGTGTTCCTAAGTTTTAATGAAATATATTAAAAAGTTTGGGGGCTGGAGCAATAGCCCAGCGGGTAGGGCGTTGCCTTGCGCGGCCGGCCCATGCCGGCCTGGGTTTGATCCCCGGCATCCCATATGGTCCCCCGAGCACCGCCAGGAGTGATTCCTGAGTGCAGAGCCAGGAGTAACCCCTGAGCATCGCCGGGTGTGACCCAAAAAGCAAAAAAAAAAAAAAAAAGTTTATGTGTAATTTTTAAGAATTTTCCATTGCAAGAGGATCGTGTTGAGTGAAATTAGCCAGAAGGAAAAAGACAGATATAGAATGACTGCATTTATTGCATGACATAAATATATATATGTGTGTGTGTGTGTGTGTATATGTGTGTGTGTGTGTATATATATATATATATATATATATATATATATACATACATACTTATTATGATACCAATCCCAAGGTCAGGCAAAACATGGATCAGGAGGTCTTGTCAAAGGTGGAAATTACCACAAACATATGGGAGTCAGAGGTTAGGTAAGGCAGAGAAGGGAACAGTGTGCTAATAATTGTCGAAAGTGCAAATACAACCTAGAACTGAGCATTAAGTACAGGCAAAAAGATATACATGATAACCTTTAAGTATATGTATTACAATCCACAATATGTAAGAGAAGGAAGAGAGAAAGAGAGAAAAGAGATAAAGAACCTGCCGTAGAGGCAGGCTAGGGAAGGGGGCGGAATTGGGGACATTGGTGGTGGGAAATGGACACTGGTGGAGGGATTGGTGCTGGAACACTGTATGACTGAAACCCAACCATGAACAACTTTGTAATTGTATATATCATAGTGGTATAATAAAATATTTTTAAAAAAGAATTTTCCATTGTAAATAGAATTTCTATTTTTGAATGTCTGATTCTACCCCATGATTGAATTATTTAATTTATATTTGCATGAGATTTCTTTTTCCTTATTGTTTCATGTCAAAGGTAACTATTGTTAAATATCTTGTGATTCAGTAGTTTTTCTATAAATTTAAGGAAGCGGAAAGCTAATTAGATTAATTCATATGCCTAAATGAAGCTAGAATACATTTTAAAGTACTAGGTATGCATGATATATGTAAAACTCTTTGCAGTTTTGAATAGAAAAGTTACTTATTTCTTCATTTTGGTTTTTGACTTTGGGGCCAGACCTGGCAGTGCTCAGGGATCACTCCTGGAGGGGCTTGGGGGCCATAAAAGTTACCAAGGTTCAAATCTGGGTTGGCTGCATGCAAGGCAAGCGACCTACCTGCTGTACTACCACTCTGGCCCCTCTGATATTTTTTCAGCTTTCAAGATCTAATGCCAGGAACTACACTAACTTACTTATTGTGTATGATATCCTCAAACTACTGAGATAGTATTTCAACAAAAATATGTTAAAAATATTTGGCTGGTTTTAATATTTTTATGGCTTTAATAGCAGTATTTATTCTTTTCTCTAATAACAAGTTAAACTTCCATCTTTAAGGTTATGATTTTCCCTTTACAAAGAACAGTTATCTGATCACCTAGAAATGTCTAAATATTTGCATTTTTTTCTTCTTTGTCTAAATATTTGCATTTTTTCTTCTTTTATAATTTTTATATTAAAAAATGAAAAGGAAGTAAAAACTGAGATATTATACTCATAAACTATTCTATGACCCTGTTTTTTTTAATATTTTATTATACCACTGTGAGATATACAATTATTAAGATGTTCATAAGATGTTCATATTTGGGTTTTGGTCATACAGTGTTCCAGCACCCATCCTCCACCAGTGCCCATTTTCCACCACCAATGTCCCCGATTCCCTCCCCCTCCCTAGCCTGCCTCTATGGCAGGTTCTTTATTTCTTTCTCTTTCTCTATGTTTCTCTTTTCCTTCCCTTCCATATTGTGGATTACAATACATACATTAAGAGATTGTCATGCATATCTTTTTGACTGTGGCCCTGTTTTTGCTTTCAATGATATTTGTTTTCCTTCTTCAGAAATGTAGTTACAGGGCCAGAGTGGTAGTATGGAGTGGGAGGGTTGGGCACTTGACCTGTATGTGGTTGATATCGATTCAATCCCCAGCATCCCAAAAGATCCCCTGAGCATACTGAGTGATTCTTGAGCATAGAGCCAGGAATAACCCCTGAGCATCACCTGGTGTGGCCCCCAACAGACAACAAAAACCAGAAATGTAGTAACAGAATAATAAATAGTATAGACGACACTTAAAGGATCATTTACATGGAAAATGTTAATAGAGTTCATGATTTGTTAAATGCTGTAAGCCTGGCATGCTACCCGTGTCGTATTTGATATGCCAAAAACCAGTGACAGATATAGACCTCATTCCCATGACCTGATGGAATGGTTTGAGGCTCTTCATGTTCCTTGGGAGAGCAGATGCCCTTAGGCTACACTAGCATGAGACAGGACTATGGAGCTGTTACTGGTGCCTGCTCGAGCAAATCGATGAACAAGGGAAGACAAGTGATACAAATGATACAAATACAAAAATGTATTTTGCTTGTAGAAAGTTGTTGGTGGTACTGTGGCTTCTAAAACCTTTTCTCAGTGTGGACCATCTATTGTATATTTTCCACAGAGACTTTCTTTGTTTTGCTGAGAGTCTGAAGTGTAAGATAAAAATATTTGTTCCTTTCTTCCACCAGTAATTATTAAGCACCTACTTTGCTAGACACTATATTCAACAGTAGGTATTTTTGGTGGGGTGAGAGATGCTCCCAAGTTGTACTCAAGAGGTTTGGGTGGACCCTTCTATTGATTCTCAGCTTATTTGGCTGGAGAGTCGATGTAAAGGCCCAACGATGTGTTACTGCTCTGGACCTGCACTGCCAGCTGCACCCTGCCGATGCTAGGGGCCTCCGGGCTACACTCAGGGGACTGTGTGGTGTCTAGAATTGAACCATGGTCATTTGCTTGCTGGGCAGTTGCCCTTACTGCTGGACCAGCCAGATCCATACTGATGATAATGCCTTGTATTTTTCTCTTAGAATAGCTGCACAAAGCAAACCAGTGTTTAGACTTGGTTTGGAAACAATCTGGAACTTGTAATTTTAGCTATTAACACCTTAGAGCTGGTATCTTTATGTCTTTAATTGGCTCATGCAGTAAGCACCTTATTGTCGGCATTAATCACCTACCTCAGTTGCCGTTTATTTTCTAGCACAAAGTGACTTCTTTTATGTTATAGGTCCTGTGAATTTAAAAATTCTCTGTGGAAATGTCACTTAGTTTTGAATCAGAACGGAAGCAGTACAGGTTACCATTTTTATCCACTGTGCTTTGTTTCAATTTTAAAAGCAAGGTGCAGTGTTTTTTTTTTCTGGGGGAGGTGGCCCACCTGGCAGAGCTCGGGCATTACTCCTGGCTCTGTACTCAATGCAGTGTTCCTCTCATCATTGTCTTCTTTGACAAAACTGTTCTTTAGCATTTTTCCAAAGATTGTACATTAATGGAAATTTTAAAACTATAATAAAAATCATAAAGAATAGTGTAATCTTTCCTTGGAGATGATAGTGTTCACTCAGATATTTTATGCATGTATTAAAATGTATATTATATTTATCCATATAACTGCAATCATGTATTTATACAATGAAGTAGATTTTAGCATAATATTAAATTATATCAAATTTGGCATATCAAATACGACACGGGCAGCTTGCCAGGCTCTGCCGTGCAGGTAGCATACTCTTGTAGTCATCTCTAAATCCAGCATTTATTGATGAACTGCGCGGCCACACAAACCGGGCTGTGATAGGCTGGTCTGCGATATGCCAAATACCAGTAACAATTATAGACCTCATTCCCATGACCTGATGGAATGGTTTGAGGCTCTTTATGTTCCTGGAGCAAGCAGATGCCTTGGGCTCTACTTGCATGAGACAGGGCATATGGAGATGTTACTGGTGCCCGCTCGAGCAAATCGATGATGAACGGGAAGACAGTGATACAGTGATTAAATTATAAGCTTTAGGCCCTTAAACATAAACTTGTGGCATCATTTTGGTGCTGCCCTGAATATTCCCAGCAATTTTTTGAAAGGACATCTTTCTGTTTGTGATTGCACATGTTCTTTCCCACATTCTATCTTCTAGGATATTAGTTGAAAGGATCAGATTTAATTTGTCAGAGAATATACAGAATTTGTGCATCAGAATGGAAAGGAGTTC
This sequence comes from Cryptotis parvus, assembly GCA_021461705.1. Classification (NCBI taxonomy): domain Eukaryota; kingdom Metazoa; phylum Chordata; class Mammalia; order Eulipotyphla; family Soricidae; genus Cryptotis; species Cryptotis parvus. Next base: position 31,874 of record JAJIBD010000599.1, on the reverse strand, counting down.
ATTGGAGGGTGGTGAATACCATGAATATAGATAAGAGGGTAGAAATTAGTCTGTGTGCCCACAGTTAATAAGAAGACCAGAAGAAAGGAATGAGTTAGGCAGGAAGATTATGGGCAGTATTATCTCATATTTGCTTTGGCTCAATATTTTGCACATCATTGAATATAAATGTGCTGATTTGCATTCAGTCACATAAGTGGAAAGCTCCCTTATATGGTTTCCAGGAAGCAAAAGAAGGATGGAATTTCTGTTTTAGGAGGTCCTACCAAACATACTAAACAAGTAACTCGTTTTCTCTTTCTCAGAAACTTACAGAGTCTCTTCCATTGGAATACTTATCTATTTGTACCACAGATCTGTTGATAAAAATGACACAATTTTAAAATGTCTAACTTGGGTTCGGAGTGATAGCCCAGCGGTAGGGCATTTGCCTTGCACGTGGCCGGCTCTGCGTGCCCCAGGTTCCATCCCTGGCATCCCATATGGTCCCCGAAAGCACTGCCAGGAGTAATTCCTGAGTGCAGAGCCAGGAGTAACCCCTGAGCATTGCTGAGTGTGACCCAAAAAGCAAAAAAATAAAAAATAAATAAAAATAAAATGTCTAACTTGTTGATTTTTCTAGGAAAGATTATTTTTGGGGAGGGAGTATTGTTTTTTGTTGTTTTTTTTTTTTTTTGAGGCCAAACCCAGTGGTGCTTAAGGCTTATTCCTGGCTCTGTAGGAGCACTCCTGTTGGGCTCGTGGGACCATATGGAATTCCAGAGATTGAACCCAGGAACCACGTGCAGGGCAAGCATCATAGGCATTGTGCTCTCTCCTGCCCCTAGGAAATATAATCTTTGAGTAGTGAATGCATAGTAATGAAAACACTGAAGAATTAATAATTGTGAGTCAGAATGTTTTACTTTGCCTTATTTATTCTACAGTAAGCCGTACTAAATCATGCACAAATGAAGTGTAATTTGTGTTTTCTTTTTGTCAATTTCTAGAGTGGGAAGTCTCAAATTATAGGAATTTATTTATGTGTCTGAGTTTATTTGGGACATATTTTGTAAAACCCCTATGACTTCTTCACTGTTCAGAGAAGTCCAAAGTCTTTCTTGTCTTTATTTCCTAAAACAGATTTCTTGTTGACTGCGACTTGGTGATATTTATATTTTGAACATACTTTATTTCATTTACCTCTGCCACTTGAATCATTTTGCTAGCAGAGCCCTAAGCCGAAATAGACACATGGCCATCCCCTTGTTTGTGCGTTGGATCAGACAACAGCTAGCCCCTGGGACTGATTTGACCCTTCTGCTTATTTCCAGGATGGCTTCACACCTTTGGCAGTTGCTTTGCAACAAGGTCATGATCAAGTTGTTTCACTCCTGCTAGAAAATGACACTAAAGGCAAAGTGCGTCTTCCAGCTCTGCATATTGCTGCCCGAAAAGATGACACGAAAGCCGCCGCCCTCCTGCTGCAGAATGACAACAATGCGGATGTGGAATCAAAGGTGAGGCCCGGAGGTGCAAGTCTGGTGTGCAGCTATTGTGTGGCAGGAACCCAAACTATACATGCCTGGTCAACCCCTTAACTTTCATGGACCAAATGAAAATACGTGCCCAGGTCAACCCTGTGCATCCTTAGCCTCTACTGCTAGGAGCAGGTACCGAGGAATGTTGTCCCATGCATGCTAACATAGATGCCAACTCTAAAAGAGATGGACTTATATGTACCCAAGAGTTTCCTCCCATTTAATATCTTTCTTTAACCACTTCAACTCAGATGTTAGGGTTTTAAAAAATGGCAAACACTAATGACACTGTGCACAAACATTTTGTTGCTATGTAAGAGGACAGGCAATGCACTGAGTATTGATCAGCTGAGGAAAGCATGCGAGCAGCCAGCATCACAGCCAGTATCCCCAGTGCCATGCCATGTGCTACTTGAACATCTCTGTGGAGGAGAGGTGGCATTTGGAACGGGCTACTGTGTAGCCCTTCATCCAGTCTAGCTTTCTGTCTGTGCCTGATCTGCTCTCATCAGATCCTTCATCCCCATTATGTAAGCAGCCATGAGCTTTCTGCAATCCATATCACCGATAGCAAACTAACCGTTCATTTTTTCCTCCTCTTTGCTTCCAAATGTGTTAACCTAGATGGTGGTGAATAGAACAACAGAGGTATATATATATACAAATATACATATAATCTATATCTGCATCGTCATTTTCCCATTATATAGTGCTGCTGCCTCATTTCCTTTCCTCGTCTTTGCATTGCCTTCTGTAGGCTAGATACCTGCTTTTTACCTTCCACCCCGACGTAGCATGTGCCAGAGAAGAAAGTAGTTTGATTACCAGGGCTTTCTGCAGCTGAAGCTGGTGTTTGACAGGAAGAAGGAGGAATCCTGGAAACTTTAGGCTGTTATAATGGAGTTTTCATGAGATGAACAGTTTGACACATTAGAGTCTCATCAGCTCTACGTAAAGCTGCAGACAACCCTGTCATTCTACTCCTCTAGGGCTGATCCCTTCAAGTTCTGCATGACACTTACACCTCAGTGGTGTCAGCAAAATGGACGGTCCCCCCCAGAACAATTCCAGTACAACTCACCCTTCCACAAGTGATTAAAATAGTTTAGCATGGCTCAGAAGTGTTCTACCAATTTAGAGATGCATCAGTTCCTCTAAGGTTTTAATTGTTTGGGACTGAGTGAGCTGCTGCATGTTTTAGCACTGTTTTAAAGAAGTAAAAATGACCCTGATATGAAATAATCCTGAAAAATGTAACTGAGTAGGCCTTTAATAATAAAGAGACCAATTCTGGGTCGCTTTATGGAATGAAATTGATCATTGTATAAGACAGTAGTAATACCTGTTCCCCAAAATTGCTTTTTTGAAATTAGAATTGGCTTTAACTATTAATTTTACTCCATATTAGATATATAAAATTAATTGAACTTCAATAGTTTCAATGAACAATTCTACCATCAGTGATAAATAGTAGCATGAATCAGAACTTCTATAAACTATAAATATTTTTCCGTCCCTCTTCCAACTTGTAATGTCAGCTTCTGTATAGTTTTGCTTTTAGAATACCAAAATTACCCAGTCTCTACCCTTGATTTTCCCCTGGCTATTCCTCTGCCTGTGACTTTGGCATTTCTTTGAAACCCCATAAGCAACTGGCACTAATAGGAAGAAACCTAGTGCAGAATGGAATGTGGATCCCAGCATATTTTGCTTCCTCATTTTGATTTCGGCTAGATTATGGGTATTGGCATGTCCAGTGAGTAGCTAGTAGGAAACAATTGAATGTCTGCCATGTTTTCTTTACAGAGTGGCTTCACTCCGCTCCACATAGCTGCTCATTATGGAAATATCAATGTAGCCACGTTGCTGTTGAATCGAGCGGCTGCTGTGGACTTCACTGCAAGGGTAAGAACACTGCACTCACTCTGACATGTTTTTGGTGCATTTGAAGTGATTCTTCACTCCCCTTTCCCAGCCTAAGATGCAAGTAGAGGCAGAAGGCCTCCAAGGGGCTTTTTCTTCCCTAGGGAAGGTTGTCTTGTTTTTCCTTTTCCCTGTCTGTCCCCTTATAGTAAAGAATAAACCAGGATCAGGTTGGGGTTTAATGGTGAGTGGTAAATACATACGTGAATATGTCAAAGATGGAATACAAGTAATTGTAACTGGAAATGGGGTACTCTCCCAGTTAATGCCTGACTCTGAGCAGTTGACCAGTTGCTGATTTTACAGATGGAAATTGCTGAGTGCCTGGGTGGGCTAACTTTAGAACCCATATAGAGGCCTTCTTCTGCTTTTACTATCTGTCCACTATTATAATGGGCAGCTTTGTTCTGTGGTCTAAGAAGCTCAGATTTATAAAGAAAAAATCACAGTGCTCAGGTGTACCTCTGGGCAGCAGTTTGGACATCCAGAGTAACAACACTCTGAAGGTAATCACCAACCTTGTGCTTGAGCATCACAGACATCACTGGAACCAAGACTAAAAGTAGTGGCTACCAGAGAGGACACAGGACTGGAATGCTCTGAGTTTGAATGTTGGTATTACATTTAAAGGTTTCTTGATTATGAGGTAAAATAACATAAGGGCCAGGGAGGCAATTTATGGTGGAGCTATGTCTTGCATGTATGTGGTCTTAGTTTTGATTCACCTAGAATCTTCCCCCAAAAAAAAAAAAAAAAAACTTAGAAAAAGATGAAATAAAGGCCATGGATGTAGGTCAGTGGCAGTGTACCAATACTAATGTTTGAGGCCCTAGGTTTGATTGTGGACACCATATACAAAAAAAAGGCTCATTGATAGGATTTAGTTAGTTAGTTAGTTAGTTAGTTAGTTAGTTAGTTTTGTATTTTTTAAATTTTTTGCTTTTTGAGTCATACCAGAAATGATCAGGGATTACTCCTGGCTCTGTACTCAGGAACTACTCCTGGTGGTGCTTGGAGGACCATGTAGGATGCCGGGGATCAAACTCAGGTGGGCTGCACGGAAGGCAAAAGCCCTTCCAGGTGTGTTCTCACTCTGGCCCCCAAATTATTAACTAAATAATAATAGTTTGTTTTTATTACTTCCTCACTGGATCACTGTAAAAACTCAGAGATTCTTGAAAGCACTTAGAGTCTATTATATCAACAGCATTATGATTTGAATAGCTTTAACTGAAACCTCACTTATCAGAGAACAGAGAATAGGTGAGGACAAAAATCAGGCCTAGTACCTTACTATAGTGTCTGTACTGTATTAAAGTTAATACTGTCTTTAAATTTTTATTTTTTTTCTTACTTTTTTGGGTCACACCTGGCAATGCTCAGGGGTTTCTCCTGACTCTACACTCAGGAATTACTCCTGGCAGTGCTCAGGGGACCATATGGGATGCTGGGGATCGAACGTGGGCGGGCATGGGCTGGCAGTGTGCAAGGCAAATGCCCTACCTGCTGGACTATCATTCCGGCTCTGTAAATGCCATTTTTATATGTTAACATATCAGATCAAAGTATTCTTCCCTCTTATACGATAAATCTTAAAGATAATGTGTCCAAGATCATAGAGCTAGAAAATTCAAAGAGGTAATCAATCACTCTAGGATTCTGTCTCCCTTAGATAGCTTTAAGTCTCATTTTTCTTTTCCTTCTTTTACTTAATTAGTTATTACAGAGTAGTAAGTGTCAAGTTGCACAAATAAAATAACCACTTCCTGTTCTGTAATATCAGCTTATTAAAAGCTTTTGTCAGTCTAAATGACTCTAAAGTGTCATTCTAGTCTCTTACTTACTGTCTGCATCCTTTCAATTCAGGGACATGCAAACCTAAGGCCTCAATTGACTTTTTGAAGCACTTCTCTGAGCTATGTAAAAAGAGAAAATATCCAAGTTAAAACGGAAGTCCATGTTTTTCAGATGCATTCTTTCAATTTTATTTCTGCAGTTTTCAGTAAATGGAAACCCTCATCAAGTTATCTTTTAGTAAGGACTTCTGAGAATTTATGTCAGGGTGTTGTTTAAAGTTTACCTTTGTGCTGTTGTTCAGAGAGGTTCCAATAGTGTTTCAGAGAACATAAAATTGGGAATAATTTAAGCAATCTAAGAAGACAAATTGCAGTATCTTCTGACTCTTTTCGAGCAATTCCAAGGCATCCTTTTAACTCATTAATGATGACTTTGATCGTTTAAAAATGGTGCTTTAATTTATTATACTAAAGGGAAATGGTACGTTGAGACATATATTGTTAACATACCTGGATTATCATGCTTATTTTATAATAATTGCTCTCTGCTTTTTTAAAATGTTAAAATTCAGACATTTTACTGACTCAGAAATTTATATTCTGCAGTCATTTATAATGACATCTAAAAGGTTTTTTGAGCTGAAAGCTGTGGTGGAGTTTGGTCATTCTTTATAGGATGCCAACAATAGCTGCTTCTCTCAACAGCTAGTGATTGATGACTTAATTGCGTTTCAAAGGGTGATAAGGAGGGGTCTAGGAACAACTGGTCTGCATAAAGATCGTACTGTTTCTATAAATTCATGGTCCAAATCTCTATATACTTGGTATCTCTGCTCTTTGACTGCAAAAGCCTGTCCCATGCTAGCCTTGGTACAGTCTTTCTAGGACATAGAACTGATTACCATATTTTCAAGAATGAGACAAAAATAACAGAAAAGATCTCCTAAGATGTCCTGGAGTGGGGATGGGCCCTGTTTTACCAGGCAGAACATTAAAGGGAGGTCTGTAAGTCACATTGCTAATAACTAGCTATAAAATAAATCCATACTCCATTCTTCAGAAACCAGGTAGATGATTCATTAGAAGGTTAGAGGCAAATTAAGAAACCAGCAATTTTTGTCTGAGGAACTGTGATTTCTGATTTCTGACAGTAACAGGTCATTAAAGAAAGATAGGAATAATCTTTGTGGAGATTTTTCTTTTGTTTAAGTCAGGGCTTACTTCTGGCTCTGTGCTCAAGTATCACTCACTCCTGACTGTGTTCAGTGCCAGAGATTAAACTGGGGTTGACTGTATGCAAGGCAAGTACCTGAGCCCTTTTTTGTGGGCTCTCTGGTTGGGAGGTGTAGTCTTTGTGAGCTCTGAGATCTTGTGTAGAGAATGGCTACTTGTTGGCAAAAGTAAGGAAGGGAATAGGAGCAAGGACATTTCTGGATTCCCTACATGTAGTAGATGTTTATTTCCCAAGCATATTTGAGGTAGAAGGGAAACAAACATGATATGATTTGAGGAGTAGACAGTAAGTTTGGCTGCTTTCTCTACCTCTCTGTCGTTAATTTATATAGCTAGTAATATAGTGGATCCCAACCAGTGTGGAATGTTACCTCAAGTAACAGTTATGATAACTGGTTAACAGCATTCTTGCCTGTTTTTTGGACTCTTTATTTAGATTCTTATTATAATGTCAGTTTTTGTTCTTGGGTTATAATTTTACTGTGAATATGTAAAAGGTACCACAATATCTGGAGTTTCTCCCTTTGAATTAACTGTGACTGGCTATTCAACTTCATGAGCCTAGGGCTGGGAGTTGGTAAGGTAGTGGCTGCACGCTGCAGTGTAGCTGAGCACTCTTCATTTTTTTTAACTGAGTCTGCTGAGAGGGCAACAAAATGCTCAGAATTTGAATGCGACCTCTAATCTTTAGCATATGATCTACCACTACTGGGAAAGAGATGGTAACTAAGGCATACCAGAGCTGCTATGCTGATCATTTCCAGGAAAGAGCATTTACTAGCAAGAGTAACTAAAAGCTAAATGAGGTGGCTGCCTGGATAATTCCTTGTATTGATTGAGGAAGATAGATTACTCTTTGCTGGCTAAGAGTTTTTTCATCAAATGTAATGGACCACCTAAGTTAATTTTCTCACTTGCCATTGACCTTTCTCTTAAAAAATTATTAGTCAGCGTCCCACTTTTGAGACTATAATGAATAAAATATCCTTCTTTCAGCCCATCTATTTAATACTTTCTTTGATTTTGATCTCTCAAAGGATCAGTGATTTATATGTTTGAGTGCTGTGTTTCATTTGTTTCCAAAAGGATTTTAGTTGATTTTCCAGATTAAGATAAACAAATGCGAGCTATGTACTACAGATGCAGCAGCAAAAGTCAACATTACTGAGCAGCTAGAATGAACCAGGGAATACCTCTGGAGAATATGTTTAGGCTGCCTGCTTCTGTCTATGTTCTGGAGAAAGAAGAATGGGTTAAATTGTTTCCGTCTTTCTCAATGAAGGAAATTTTCTAATAATAGAGATAATCTTCCGTGTGTATGAAATCATTCAGAAATGATATTTATCATGTAAGTCCCATTAGGAACAGCAAAATAAAAAGCTGTTAATATTTTGATTACTATGCCTAAGAAGACTCAATTACTATTGCCTCATTCTGACTGCTAGTGCTAAATACGTCACCATTGTGTAGGTTTTTGTATGGGAGGCTTAAAGACTATGGCGTGGAGGCTGGATTGATAGTTCAGTGGGTAGGGCATGTGCCCTGCATGCAGTCGACCTGGGTTCGATTCCCGGCATCTCATATGGTCCCCAAGTGCCAGCAGGAGGGCAGAGCCAGAAGTAATTCTTGAGCATCTCCAGGTGTGACCCCCAAAAAAAAATAAAAAAATACTATGGCCCAGTAAAAAATACTATGGCCCAGTACTTAAGATTTCTTATGTTCAAATTGTATACAATAGTTGGCAAATGGCCAGAAATTAATGATTGTTCACTTTTGCATCGGACTGCCTTTTGCAAATATTAGATTTTTTAGACAGAGTTTTGGCAAATTATGGGCATATCAATTACATGATACGGAAGGTGATTTTAAGTAGAGTTCTTTAAATTTGTTTTGTAAGAAAAGGATATTTTATTTTATTTTTTTAAGTATTTTATTATACCACCATGAGAAATACAAATAAAAAGATATACAATTAAAAAGTTCATGTTTGGGTTTTGGTCATACAGTGTTTCAGCACCCGTCCCTCCACCAGTGCCCATCTCCTACCAACAACATCCCCGGTTCCCTCCCCCTTCCCCAGCCCTACTCCATTGCAGGTTCTTTATTTCTTTGCCTTTCTCTCTCTTTCTCTAGAAAAGGATATTTTAGATCATCATGCTGTTGATTATGTTGGTGGAAAAATAGAGATGTCGGACTTTGTGCACAGCAGGAGTCCTGCGTGGTTTGGCATGTGCCTGAGCGGTGTCCATGTATAAACATCAGGAGATTTTCTTTCCAAATTAAGTTCAGCTTAGTAAATATTTCAGAGTTTCAAATATGAGTTAGACTTGGACAGTTAGACTTGTGTAACCCACTCTCCTTACTCTACTGATTTATTCAGCCCCTAAAGTGCTAAACCAGAGATCAATAACCCAAAACCTCATACAGGTAGAGGATGCACTCCACTGCTATATTTGCAGGCCCTGAGGTAGGCTTTTTATTTCAAAGAACTATTGTTCAGTCTGCTGGAAGGAAGCAAAAATTCCTGTATTTTTACTCCAAAACAGCTCTGTCTGCCTCTCATTAAATGGAGGTATTACGATAGTCCATGAAATATTCTTCTATATTCCTTTCAGCCAATGGAGTGAAACTATGAAAACATCAAGGAATTGTATGCTATAAACTAAGTCATTGGTAGATACTCGTTTTATTCCCTTCTTGTGTAAAAGTGAAAGATACCATAATGGTTTTTAAAGTTAACCAGCTTCTTTGTTAAGCATTTCTCATGTTATCGTAACAGTCTGATGAGAGGTGAAACTGATTTGTCAAGAAATTTGCTTCCTATATTTTACTCTTCTCACTTATAAGACTTAATTCTTCAAAAAATACACTACATATTGTTAAAGACTTTCAGCGTCCATTGGGTGTAGCCCAGCACCAAACACTAGGAAGGTCTCCAGACTTATTTATTGAATTCAAGAATTAGTATCTCATAGGTATTTATCACCTGCTTTCACCTGCTTTTCTCTAGTTCTAGTTCTCACCCTACTTTGTCACTCTTTCAGCTGAATATCACCTGGTGTTGGGGACATACTTCCCAGACTGCCATCAGCTGCATTAAGAGAAATGGGAAAGCTGTAGGAGTAAAGAGAATTTCATGTCAGTGAACCAGTATATTGAAAGTTAGAACTTGTCTGCTCCAACTGACAAGTTTATTGGAGCAGAATTGAGACTTGTTACTCAGAAGTGCAGCTAACATCGAAATATAGGCCTAGAATAAAAATCTAGTTCTCAGACACTCCTGCTAATATTTGTTCAATTAAGGGGATTTGCACAGGACTCTATCCTAGCCCAACCAAGGCACCTAGTTCCAACCACCACCAGTTGGAACTAGCATGGGCAGGAGAGGTTAGCATCACCTGAGGAAGAAGTGCCCCTTTTTTGGTTCACTTCACTTGTATCATTTGTCTTCCCGTTGTTCATCGATTTGCTCCAGTGGGCCCCAGTAACATCTCCATACTTCCTGTTGCATGCTAGTGTAGCCCAAGGGCATCTGCTCATTCCAGGAGCACAAAGAGCCTCAATCCATTCCTTCAGGTCATGGGAATGAGGTGTATAATTTTTACTGGTTTTTTGCATATCAAATACAACACAGGTAGCTTGTCAGACTCTGCCGTGTGGGTGGTATACTCTCGGTAGTAGGCTCACAGTTCATGCATTTACTGATGACATAGTAAACTAATATTTACTGTGTTGGTTATGGTTTCATAAGGATGTAGGGCATCCGGAGACTGTGCTGGTTCTCAGAGTACAGAGTGATCCCAAGCCTCTTCGGGTTATTCAGAGATTGGAAAAATAAATATACATTAGATTGATAAAATTTAAAAGTCAGAAGTTTCTTAATAACATACAACTTCCTGCAAATATCTGGGTGAGAACCAGCAAAACGAAGTAACTCATCAACCTAGCCTCAGAAGATTAGGAAGGCGAGAGGGTAGGTTTGTGAGGAGAGGCATTTGCAGGTAGCATGGCAAATGAGGCAAGCTTATATTCTGCCTTAGCCACAGAAAGGAAATGGGTGTTACATTTTGCATGAGGAAGAAACCATTCCTGGGAGGTTTGGTTGTAAATGTAAGCATACATTTTTTAACAAGGTTTGGTTGTAAATGGTAAGTATACATTTTTTAACAAGAAAATGGTGGCCCCACTCCATGAGGGCCACCATTTTCCACATCCAGACTTCCCTCTCGTCAGAACTCACTCAGCAGAAGAGGCTATCACAGCCCGGCTCGCATGGCCTCTTGCAGCCGTGCGGTTCATCAATAAATGCTGGAGATCAGAGGTGACTACAAGAGTATGCCACCCGCACAGCAGAGCCTCGGCAAGCTACCCATGTCGAATTTGATATGATCAAATACCAGTAACAATTATAAACCTCATTCCCATGACCTGATGGAATGGTTTGAGGCTCTTTATGTTCCTGGAGCAAGCAGATGCCCTTGGGCTCTACTAGCATGAGACAAGACATATAGAGATGTTACTGGTGCCCACTTGAGCAAATCGATGATGAACTCGAAGACAGAGATGATGAACTGGAAGACAGTGATATATTGGTACCTCTGCCTGGTATCACTGTCTCGCTGTCTTCCCGTTGTTCATCGATTTGCTCGAGCAGGCACCAGTAACATCTCCATACGTCCTGTCGCAAGAAAGTGTGGTCAAAGAGCATTTGCTTGCTCCAGGGACAGGAAGAGTCTCAAACCATTCTTCAGGTCATGGAATTGAGGTTCCATAATTGTTACTGGTTTTTGGCATATCAAATAAGACACGGGTAGCTTGCCAGGCTCTGCCGTGTAGGATTTGGGGGAGAAAAAGGCTATAGACTTGTAACAATTCCCTTTCAGACATTTAAGAATTCTAGAAAATTGAGGCCAGAGCTATAGCACAGTGGGTAGGGCGTTTGCCTTGCACGTGGCTGACCCGGGTTCGATCCCAGGCATCCCATATGGTCCCCTGAGCACCACCAGGAGTAATTCCTGAGTGCAGAGTAATCCCTGAGCATTGTAAGGTGTGACCCAAAAAAAAGAAAAGAAAAGAATTCTAGAAAATGGGACAGATATAGTTGCAGTGGATAAAGTGCTTGCCTTGCATGCAGATGATACAGGTTCATTCCCTGGCATACAATTTGGTCTCCTGAGAACCAGTAGGAGTGATTTATGAGGGCAGAGTCAGTAATCACCCCTCAGCATTGCAGGTGTGGCCATCTCCCTCCCCACCCACCTTGGAAACAAACCAAAAAAGAATTAGAGAAAATGAATCAGATTAGATATAGTCTGCTTTAAGAGAGAGAGGGACCAGAGCAACAATACAGCAAGTAGGCCGTTTGCTTTGCATGTGGTCAACTCAGATTCAATCCCTGGCATCCCATGTGGTCCCCTGAGGACCACCAGGAGCCAGGAGTAACCCCTGAGCATTGCCAATAGTGACACAAGAAGAAAAAAGAGAGAGAGTAAGAGAGAGAGAGCTTACTTTGTGATTTCACTGTCCTAGAAAATATGTGCAAGGGGCTAAGGTAGTGTTTTTCTACAAGGATGCAACACATTTCCACTCTTCACCCTCTAGGTTAGGGGCCGAAACAATCCAGAGTGAGTAGTAGTAGCCTTGGGTATAATTAAGTGAGCTTTCTATTTATTCCCCAAAAGAGATTTATTTTGGGGTGATACCTGGAGATACTCAGGGTAACTCCTGACACTGAGCTCAAGAATCACTCCTGGTGGTTCTTAGGGACCATATGCAGTATCAGGTATCAAACCCGGGTAACTTTGCCCACTGTGCTCTTTCTCTCTCTGGTCCAAGAAAGCAGATTTTAGAGGGGCTGGTGTCATCACAAAATCATTCGTGATAAAAAAAGACTTTTCCCTCTTTGTGCAACTAATTTTTAAGCAAAAGAAATAAGATTAAAATTCTCCCTAAAAGCCCTATAATTTTTAACACTTAGGTATCTGTTTTTGTAAGGACCAAACATCCAAGCATAATAAGCACATTCATTTCTATATATTTTTTAAAATAGCCTATTAGTTTTATCTTGGTATAGGCTTGATAGCATTAAAGAGATTTTTTTAAATGTGTTATATAAACTGCCCTCTGAATAAGAATTTGAGAGCATTTGAAAAGGGCTGTGAGTTAAGGGGAAGTAGCTATGTGGCTACTTTAACCATTGTTGCCACAGTGATGTTAACATCACAGGAGGAACAAAACCTATATGAGAGGCGTAGACATTTTATAGAGAGAGAACTTGCTTTAAGTGTGCCACACAGGTGTGTTCCTGCCTTTTCTGTTTAAATTCCTGAATACCACATCAGAGGATAATCTCCTATATGATTTAAAACTATGTTTATATAGATAAATTAGCCTTTGGATTTGTGTTGTTCCTTACTTTAAAGAGAGGCATTTCTTTGGGGGGTCCAGGGGACACCCCTGGATATATTCAGGGCTTATTCCTGGCTCTGGTTCTCAGGAATCTCTTCTGGCAATGCTCCATTGTGGCATTGGCAGGATTCAAACGAGTGTCTCCCAAATGTAAGACAGACACCCCTGATTTCTGTACTCTCTCTCTGGTCCCAGAGGGATATATCTAAGTTAAAACATCATGGAGTGAAGAGTCCCTAGTTCTATGCAGGAATCCTGGCTTTGATGCTGGCTGTATCACCAATCACTGATCTGGTGCAGAACAAGTCCCTTGATCATGTTCCTACAGTGTTTTTAACAGCCAGTTTAGAGAGATATCAGCCAGCTGCTAAATCTTTCTCTTCTGGTCACCTTGTCTGATAGTGATGGAGGCAGCCGTTGGCTTCCCTGAACCTTTCACGTCCAGATTAGAGACAGTGCAGTTTCATAGTATATAGCTTTGGATTCAGACTACCATGGTTTCTCTTCTCAGGGGCAAGATATTGAGGGCTAAAAGTGTGTAAGGGAGAGAGAGAGAGACAGAGAGAGAGAGAGAGAGAGACAGAGAGAGAGAGAGAGAGGGCTAATTGCCTGTCATAGAGGCAGACTGGGGACTCGGGGACATTGGTGATGGGAAATGTGCACTGGTATAGAGAGTGGCAACAGTGAGGTCAGGGAGCCCCTCGGCTTGCGGCCCTCGCTCCCGGTGACTCCGGCAGGGCCTCAGACCCGGCCGCAGGGCGACACCATTATGGACACCCAGCGGTCATCTTTCTTTACCATCTTTACCGCTGCCATGTTCGCCGTGTTCATCAAGGACTGCCAGTGGGATGACCGAGCACAGGCCATGTGTCCTCTGGCTACGTGGAGCAGCTGAAGGGTATGTCCTGCTTGTCAGGGCGGAGAGCAACATCATACACAGCAATGCTCAGGGCTTAATCCTGGCTCTGCACTCAGGAATTACTCCTGGCAGTGCTTAGCCCAGCAAGCTACTAAGAGTATGCTGCCGCCATATCCACACGGTAACCAAGCTCATTGAGGTTTGTAGGGAATACAAGATGCCGCTCTGTCTCACGTTCATTGATTTACAGAAAGCCTTTGATTCTGTGGAGACTGAAGGGATCATCGTAGCCCTAGCCAAACAGGACGTTCAAACCCAATACATCAAGATCCTTCGTGAGCTGTATTACGGATTCACCACCACGATCTCACCATTCTACAAAGTGATCATCGATGTCAAAAGAGGGGTTTGACAGGGTGATACCATTTCACCAAAACTCTTCAGCGCCACCCTCGAGAACATCATGCAACAAATAGAATGGGAAGGAATGGGAGTGAAGATAGATGGTCGGCAACTACACCACCTCCGCTCGCTGATGACATCGTTCTAATAACACCAAACTAGCCAAGAACCTCCGGCTCCAGGCACCAACTCCACCATTCTCCCTGCATTAACATATGCCTCAGAGACCTGGACCCTATGAAAGCAGGATGAGAATGCTATTCCGGTCTCCCAAAGAGGAATCGAAAGAGCTATGCTTAGAATATCATGCCTCACTCAAGTGAAAGAAGGAATCCAGAGCTCCGATCTCCGTCGCTGTTCCAGAATCAGGGACACGCTCTCATTTGCCAAGGCATTGAAAATTAGATGGGCTGCTCATGTGATGCAATTTGGAGACAACTGCTGGACTAGAGCTGTTACAGACTGGATCCCACGGGATGTCAAACGATCATATGGCCACCCACCTACAACATAGACTTCTTCGTCAAGACCCTGAACAAACAGTTTGAGGCTCCTATTATTCCTGAAGCAAGCAGATGCCATTGGTCTACACTGGCACGTGATAGGGTCAAATGGAAATGTTACTGGTGCCCGCTCGAGCAAATCGATGAATAATGGGGTGTCAAGTGATCAAGTGGGACTGAAGATGCAATACGGCGGGTAAGACATTTGTTTTGCCCATTGCCAACTCGGGTTTGACTAATCCATATGATTCCCTAGGCCCTCCAGGGGTGTTCCCTGAGTACAGAGCCAGGACTTAGCCCTAAGCACCCCAGAGTATGTCTCCCAAATAAATATTCTTAGATCTCCCATTTGCAGACCCTGGTAACTATGATTCTACAGTTTTCACAAATCCCCTTAGAGCTTTGACTTGAGCATGGTGTTCTTGTTTGCTAGCAACTGTGTTTTGCGTAATTTTAATAGGAAATTCCAAGCAATGCTCAGCAGAGCCCTGTGTCTCTCGTGCCAGCACTTGACCAGCCATCCTGGACAATTCATGTCAGTGGAATGGAAGTGCATCACTACATGCATAGGAAAGAGAAAGAGAGAGAATTGACTGAATGGTGCTACCTTCAGTCGGAAAAGAGCTATGGACCAGGACGTGCATTCCCGAACACCTAGAATGATGCTTTTCTGATTCAACCTAGAGTGTTGCTGGACTAGTGGCTCCAAGGTGGAAAGAGCACTACGATCCTTAGAAGATTTGGGGAGACAGTTTTGATGGTCACAGTGACAAAACTGCTTTGATGAGTCCCAACCTGGACAAATCTTTATTGTGTCAGATAGTTCCATTCAGATAACAGTGCCCTGACCAACAATGCTGATAATCCCACTGAGACATAACAGATGGAACAGCTCTCTGCCTCCGAGAATGTGGGGTATTCCAGAATGAGAAAGAAAACCGGGGGTCGTGTTTACCCTGGAGCTTTCTTTAGTATACATCAGGCTTCCCCCAAGGATAGGCTTCCCCCAGAAGAGTGATGGACAGGAAGTTCTTTAGCTGCCTCCTAGCTTCTTTGACTGGAACTTTGAAATAGAATATGGGAAAACATAACACAGAACTTAGTCGGAGGTAGTAGCTTCAGCTTATGACCAGAACCAATCATAGGTTTCCTTTACATACTTCCATTTGTTCCTCACAGGAATCCTGTTTCACCTTAATGGGCGAAACCCGCACAACGTTAAGGTAACAGCTTGAAATACACAACAGTAAGAGAAACAATGAAGTAAAATTAGACCAACAAATAAACCTACCAAAGTGATCTAAACTACCACTGAGCAGCATGTTTCTTAATACTCTGACATTGGAGGCAGCATGTGCTGTGCTTGGACTTAATCCAGAGCCATCACAAGATAGCCAGGACTGACAGACGCATCCCTGTACCAGCTGGCAGCTCATGCTCTGCCTGCGCCCGAGTGCACAATGAAGTCAAGCTTTTTTTAATCATTTTTTATTTGTACATGCTAAGGGCTGTATTTTAATTTGCCAAGAAAGTCCATTACCATTTAACAGCATTTTTTTTCCCAAATTTTTTTAATTTTTTATTATACCACCATGAGACATACAATTACAAAGGTGTTCATAATTGGTTCTTGGTAATACAGTATTCCAGCACCCATCCCTCCACCCATCCCTCCACCCATCCCCCATTTCCACCACCAATGTACCCCACCCCCTCCCGCCTACCCCCCAGGCTGCCTCAATGCAGGTACTGGAACTTTAGCAAGCTGAAAACCTGACAAATACCAAATCAGTTCTAAAATATGATGCATTCTTATTTATGCTGTATTTATTACAATCTTTTGATTATAAATTATATCTTTGATTCCTCAAAAAAATCCAGTCATTAAAATGAATTATCTTGATTTTTGGCAATTTGATGACTTTATAACAAAATGTATATTTTCTAGAAAGAATCCCAAAGCAGACTTATCTCTATAAGTAGTAAGTCACTCTGCATTTTATGCATTTGAAATTTTAGAAAAAGTAATTTCTTTCATAGCCTCCACATTGTAGCCCTGGAGCCAGTTTTCCACCAGGGAACCAGTGTTCTTTTGTAGGCCAAAATTTATATTCACTGTCCTGAGTTCAATCCCCGGTATGCCATGTGGCCCCCTGAACCTTAGAGGAGTGAGTAATTCAGGGTAATGCAGAGCAAGGAGTGAGTCCTTTGTTCCTTGTTGTGTAACCCCAAAAACAAAAACAAGTGTAGGTCCATGGGAAGTGATTCCTGAGCACAAGGCCAGGAATAAACCCTGAGAACCACCAGGTGTGGTATAAACCTCCCCAAAATAAGTTGATAATAAGTGAATATTTAATGCTGCATGTAGTGCAATTGCTCCTTGATATTTCTAGTTGCAAGGGGCCTTTTAGACATACCTAGAAATAAAAAATAGACATAACTAGAAATAAAAAACTACATAGACATAAGTAGAAATAAAAAAATGCAAAACTAGACACCCTATTCCTTTTGAATGACCAGTTAATCTTTAAAGTACAATGACACCCCTGAATTCTTATTTAAATTGACTGTTGACTAGATGATCTTTATCATTTCTCTTCCTTTCATTGTTGTTGTTGTTGTTGTTGCCATTATTGTCACACACTTGGTTGCTGTTCACGAGAGTGAACTGCATAGTGCCAAGGATCACAAAGGCAGTGCCACCCATGTCGCTCAGTGATGTGGGATAGTGCAAAGACTCAAACTTGCAGCCTCATGCGTGCAAGTCGGGTGCTCGAAAGTGTGGCGCCAGAGCCCGGGCCCCAAGCTAGCTGTCATTTTAGACATCGAATGCTTCGAGATACAGAATTTGAGCGTCAGCAGCATTTTCAGTGTAGAGACTGTGCTTCCTGGCTATAGAAATTATCATATTTATCTGAATAATAGTCTTTCCAAATTAAGATATTTGCATACAAATATAATTTCTTTTAAAATATACTATGAAGAACCAAAATTGTTTTAGGATGAAAAACATATAAGATCAAATCCCAACTCAGACACTCTAGCCCTTTGAGCGCCATTTGTTTGCCTGTAAATCCTAATTAAAGGCATTTGTTTTAGGGGTTGTTGTAGAGATAAATGTAATAATGTGCCTTATAGGGTCTACACAGTCAGAGTGGAAGAATTTTGGATATTTTTAAATTATGTTCATTTCCTATTACGGTCATTTCCTATTAACCAAGCAATCCTTTTACAAGAACAGCAGGTAGGGTGTTTGCCTTGCAGGCAGCCAACCCAGGTTCTATCCCCAGCATCCCATATGGTCCCCTGAGCTCCGCCAGGAGTAATTCCCTGAGTGCAGAGCCAAAAGTAATCCTGGAGCATTGCCGAATGTGACCCAAAAAGAAAAAAAAAAACTTACAAAAAATAAATGTTTCCTCAAGATAAAAAATGAAAAAAAATAAAAAAAAAATGTACAGGATGAAAGATATGTATGGGTTCAGTCTTCAATGTAAATAGAATTATGGAGGCCCTGAATGTATATTGAAATAAATATTTTAAAATATATATCTACGGGCTGGAGAGGTGGTAGAATGGGTAGGGTGCTTGCCTTGCAAGCGGCTTATCTGATTTGATTCTGGCAACCATATTTTCCCCAAACTCACTAGAATTGATCCCTGAGAGTGCGGTCAGAAAGGAGGAAGCTCTGAGCATCACTGAGTATACCCCCAATTTCTTTTAATATATCTAGAAAACCCATGATTATAACTATATGAAAATAATTAGTATTGTCAGGGATGTCAAAAGAGGGAAGCCTGTTTGTTTGGGATTGATGGTAATTGTAAGGGCACTATAGAAAAAAAGTATTGCTGGTTGTCAAAAGGTTCAATAGAAAGTTCCATGTGATCTAGCAGTTCCGCTTCTGGACGCATTGAAATCAGGGTTTTAGAGAGATGTTGGTGGTTTATTCATGCTCATAGCTGCATTATTCGCTATAGCCAAAAAAAAAAAAAAGGAACAGGGATAATAATAAATATAGAATTTCAGAATTGCACCAGGAAAATACCCTGGAGGTCAGTTGCACAACAATTGGAATGATTTTAACCGTACTGAATTGTGCACTTAAAAAATGTTTTCCAAGGGCCACAGTGATAGCCCAGCGGGTAGGGCGTTTGCCTTGCACGCTGCCTGCCTGTGCCTGCCCGGGTTCGATATTCTGCATCCCATATGCGCCGCCAGGAGTAATTCCTGAGTGCAGAGCCAGGAGAAACCCCTGAGCATTGCCGGGTGTGACCCAAAAAAAAAAACTGTTTTCCATAGAAATATTGCATGTTATGCTACAGTTAAATCATAAATAAATATTGGAAATATATATTGGAATAAATATTGGAAATCTTAGAAAAATCCAGTGAGTTGCAACATCTAATGATGCAGAGGTAAAAGAGAGATTTTTTAAAAAATTTTATTTAGATACTATAACTTACAAAGTTGTTCCAGACTGACAATTATCATCTCCAGTGATACCACCTCCACCACCCTATGAGCCCATCTTTCCACCAATAACCCCAGGTTCCCTCCCACCACCAGCCTGACTTCTTGACAAATCTTAACAGTTCAGATTCCGTGCTTTCTGTAGTGTTGGGTCTACTGGTTTAGATATATATGAGTATCTTGCCTCGCACCACAGAGCTCTAGGCCTAACCATACCTGTCCCTGTGATACTTCCAGACCCCAGAAAAGGAAATTGTAATGAGATCCTAAACAGCTTCAATCCCAGTTTCTCTGCCCCACTGGTGAGATTGTAATTGCGCTTTTGACGAAAGAGGGGTGGGGGGGGGCGGGGGGGAGAGAAATCTAAAGATCTAAAGTGGTCTGTCTTCCTGCTGCTAAATCACCTAGGGAACCAGAGAGTCCCCACAGTGCCTTATGTAAAGGGTTGAACATAATCTTCTACTAACCCACTTCTATTAATGCCTCTGATAGTATTAAGGATAAACAGTCTCATATTATCCCCAAATGAAAATAAATAAATTACTTGAATTGTTTTACAGCAAAGCAGACACAGATACTCAGAGCCTGATGACACAACAGACATTAAATACCCAAAATTTGCTACTTTTGCTTCTTGGGGAATCCAGATGCTGGTGTTGAACCAAGAAGGATGAGGCTAGTCTCACTGGGAAGAGAGGAAGTATCAGTGACATTAGTGTTCTCAGTGCCAGTCTCAACAAGGCCCAGGGGACTTATCTCCTTAGCCTGAGGCACAGAGAGAAAAACTGAAGTAGTCAAAAGTCAGCAGTTCAGTTGAAGGAGAGAAAAAGATTTTGTCTAAAATACAGTTTTTAATGAAAGCCTCAGAAGGAACAACAAGAAGAAACTGGACTTTTTATAATATGGGTGTTCATCTTAATATTTGTTATAACTTAAGATCCCAGGAATAATAAGTAATAAGTTTCCAAGTTTATTTTATTCTTTATTTGCTAACAGATCTTTAAGGTTCTCTTATTCAACGTCAGGCTGTGAGAGCTGGGATGCTTCCTTTCATTTCCTTGAAGCTGTAATGGGTTTTATGCATTTCATAAGACATTAAAATCTAGACATTCCATAAAGAAGAAACAAAATGCTGATATATATTGCACATGTGAGTTTCATCTCAATAAATTTATTACATAAAGGAACTGAAAGAAAACTTTTGCCTGAAAGCAGTAAAGTATTACACGCACGTGCACAACGAACACAGTTGTGAGCCAGTGTGGCTCAATGAGGAAGAGCCTGCCTTGCACGCATAGACTCAATTTTGATATCAGGCTCTGTCTGCCCCACCAGCCTGGTTTGAGGTTCACTAGAGTTTTTGAATTCTGATCTATAAAACCAAGGATGTAAAATTCCTGTCATGCAATAACATCAACAAGCGAGAGGGGAAAAATAAAATAAGTCTGGGATAATGTCTTTTTTGTGCTATAGCAAAATCTGTATGACTGTTACCTACCGAACACTTTATTGTATACCTGCTTTGTTCTGAGGATTAGCAGATATGATCTGGTGGTAAAGAGAAAAATATTCTCTCAGAGTCTTGGTTTGAGTTTTTGGTTTGTTGGTTTGTCTGGGTTTTATACCTAGCCGTGCTCAAACTTAGTCCTGGCTCTGCTGCTCATGATTCACTCCTGGTGGGTCTCAGGATTGTTTGATGGCCACATGGGGTGCTGCGAATTGAACCCAGGTTGGGGTGGGGAGGAGGCATGGTTAGTGCACTCATTACTTTCTCCCCTATCCCCATCTTATATTCTAATTTTGAGACCCTTCAAAGTAAACTGGAAAGAAACAAATCAGTAGTATAAAAATTTTTGGTTTTATGCAACTGGAAATCTGTATAAGAAAATGAAAATCCAAAATGGGGTTTAGTCCCTGAATTTAATCCCCATTTTTGGACTTTCATATATTTTTTCATATATTTTTCTTACATATAGTTTTTCATATATATGTAAATCACTTTAATATGGGATTATAAATCTGGAAATACAAAGGGAAAGGAATTTGAATTCTTAGGGATGAAGAATTAAAGGTAAAAATATTTCAGGGGGTTAGAAAACTAATGGATGATTATGGTAGTTTAGTAGTATTATGCAAATTTGGATTTCCTCCTTTGATGAGTTTTTAAAGGATTCTACTCTCCTGACGTGGTTATCACTTATAAATGGAAATTTATGAATGATATCTAAGATAGTGCCACCAGACATTTAACTGTCCTGATCCCCATCTTACCTCTACAAAGTTAGAAATCCCCAAGACATGACACTTTTTTGTTTTCTCTCACTTTCATTTGCTCTCTGAACTAAATTGCCTATCTAGCAAACTGTCTTTGGAGTAAGTTTCTTTTTTTTTTGTTTGATTGTTAGATTGTTTTGGGGTCATGTCTAGCTGTGCTCAGGACTTTCCCCTGCTCTGCTCAGGGATCACTCCTGGTGTGACTTGGGGACCATATGGGGTGCAAGGAATTAGATCTGAGTAGACCATGTGCGATGCAAGTGCCCTACTTGCTTTACTATATCTTTAGCCCCGGAGTATGTTTTATTTTTCGTTTGTGTACTTTTGAGCCACACAAGGCAATACTTAGGGATTACACCTGTCTCTATGCTCAGGAATTGTTCCTCGCTGTGCTCCGAGAAACTATATGACATGCTGGGATCAAACCTGTGTTGGCCGTGTGCAAGGCAAGATCCCTACCCACTGTACTATTTCTCTGGCCCCTGGAGTACGTTTTCTTAAATAATTTGTTGAAATAAGATTAAAATGTGTTTTTTTCTGGATAATAAATATTACTAAACCACCAGTGTCGGCCGTGATCTAGAGACTCTGACACACAGGGCAGAGCTGCTACCAGCTCTTCCCGTACTCGGCTGATCACGAGGTGTCCAGGAGGGAGGGTGGATTTTGGCCCTGTTCCACCACCCCAATAGAGCCTCAGTAGAAACCAGAGGAACCCCACACACCATAGTGGCAACCATTTACAACGTCCAGACTCCACAGCTCATCACCCGAGAAGCCAATCCCAAGCCCAGCTCATCAGAGCCCCAGCCGAGAGAAAAGTCAATTTCAAGCCCAGCTATGCAGGTTCCAGTGGCTAAAGTCACCGGGCTTCCTTGGAGATGGAGCTGAGGTCCGTCTTCCCTACCTCTGTCCCTTCTGGGAGGTCCAGTGGACCCGCACACCGAACTGTTCTGGGGTTGTCGGCTGTAATCCAGAGACACTGATACATAGGGCAGAGCTGCTACTGGCTTTTCCTTTGGCATTTGGCCACAACGTGGCCATGCAGCACATCAAATTAGTAGAAACCAACCATGTTCCAGAAATTCAGATGGTCAATGCAAGAACAGAAATAGACCAGATTAGCCCATACACCTAAACCCCAACCTAAACCCTAAACCCCATCCTGGACTGTTCATGAACCCCGCTGCCCTCTTTCAGTACTCAATGGACCTGAAGACCTGTCCTGTTACAAATAACTCTATACACTGAGGTGGAGAAAAGGAAGGAGATGAGAATGCTTCTAGCCTGACAGCAAACTGGGCCCCCTTTGATGAACCCAGAGCCACGGCAGAGCCTGGCAAGCTACCCATGGTGTATTCAATATGCCAAAAGCAGTAACAATAATGGCCCTCATTCCCAACGAGTGGAAATGTTACTGGCACCCACATTAGCAAATCATGTGGATTTGCTCAACAGGAAGACACAAGTAATACAAGTGATACAAGCCACCATATTCATCCATTTGTTTTCTAATCCCCTGAAGTATGTTCACCTTTCTTCAATTCCTCATCCTTATAAATCCAAACTTCTTTTCCTTCTTTTCCTTTGTATTTCCAAATTTATCACCTCATTCTGTTAAGGTGGTTTATATAAATGTAGGAGTGTGTGTATATGTGTGAATATGTGTGTTTGTATATTTGTGTGTGTGTCTGTCAATAAGAGTGATCCTGGTCTGGTTCTCAGGGATTACTCCTGGATAGACTCAGGGGAACAAATGTGGTGCTAGATATCAAACCCAAGTCCACTGAAGACAGGCAACCACCTTACAACTGTGTTATACAGTCTTTCCAGCCCCACAGTATAAGCTTTTTAATTTTTTTTTGATATTTTTATTTTTTATTTTTTAATCTTTAATTTTTACAATTACAAAGATATACAATTAAAAAAGTTCATATTTGGGTTTTGGTCATACAGTGTTCCAGCACCCATCCCGCCACCAGTGCCCATCTCCCACCACCAACGTCCCCGGTTCCCTCCCTCTCCCCCCAGCCCTGCTCTATGGCAGGTTCTTGATTTCTTTCCCTTTCTCTCTCTTTCTCTTTTCCTTTCCCTCCAGACTATGGATTACAGAACATACATTAAAGGGTTGTCATGTGCATCCTTTTGCCTCTAATGCTCTATATAAGCTTTTTTATTTATTTATTTATTTATTTATTTATTTATTTTGCTTTTTTGGGTTACACCCGGCAATGCTCAGGGGTTACTCCTAGCTCTGCACTCAGGAATTACTCCTGGCGGTGCTCAGGGGACCATATGGGATGCCAGGAATCGAACCCAGGTTGGCATGGGCCGGCCCGCGTGCAAGGCAAACGCCCTACCCACTGGGCTATCGCTTCAGCCCCTAAGCTTTTTTAAATGTCTCTTCTGTTTCATCTTTCAGCATATTTACTGCTTTTGTCCTTCTATATGCATTAGAGGTTAGCACAAGTGTAAGACTAGAATAAGAAAAATAAGTATTAAAATATGAATATGTTTCTGTTTTCAGATGTGTGTATTTTTGTCTGTTTGGGGGGCACAGGCAGTGGGTTAACTTCTGGCTCTCTGCTTAGAATCACTCCTGGTGGGGCTGAGGTACCATCTGGATTGCCAGGGATTAAACACAGGTTGGCCGTGCTAGAGGCAAACACTCTACCCACAGTACTAGCCTTCTGGCTCTAAAATATGTGTGTTTTAAAAGGAGGTCATTAACACATTGAAATCTTCACCTTCAGAATCTTGTCTACTATTTTGGTTAACATTTCTTAACTATGATAGTAACTTAGAAACAAAGATTATTATGCACGTTAGAATTACCAGCAGATAGCAAATTTCCTTTCAATTTGGTATTTTAGAAATTGCACTCATTTGAGGCCAAAACAGTCATCGTATGTCATTACCTGAAATACTGTTACATTATCTTCTCTTTCACCCAGTCACAAATTCAGCACAAATTTTAAAGGAAAGAAAAGAGTAATGTGTGAATGGAAGAGATCAGAAATAAATTGCCCTTTACATAGGGGAGGAATGAAAAGGCTGCCATTTCTCACAAGTGAGGTGGGAAATGGTCCTGATTGCACTTTTGCAAGCTGAGGGAATAAATTTTGCTTTGTGAAGATTTTATACAAGATCTTGGCCACTGCGTCACCTGGGTTTGTCAGAAATTGCTTGGTTGAAAATTAGGCCAGCAATCCCAGCAATTGCCAGCAGGGGTAGCTGTCTCTTTCAAGTCCCTGAAAGCTTTTTTTTTTTCTTTTTAAGTAATGTTTTTATTTTTTAAATGTTTTTTATAGTTGTTGTAGTTAAAGCAGCATATTTACAGCAGCACTGGCATTTATATTCTTTGAGTACAGTTTCAGCACTTTACCGCCGCCAGGGTGCACAAGACCCTTAACTCATGCCCTTATATCTGTTCCTCTAGTCCATCCTCTTGTTACCCTCCACTGCTCACACGGGATAATTAGTTTTGTAATCCAAGGCCAAAGGTTTGTCATCACTCAGTATTATGTGGTCCCTCATTCTGCTTCTCTTTATACCACAGATGAGTGATATTATTGATATTTATTATTCGACCTCTGGTTTATTTTGCTCAATGTAATGCCTTCTCATTCCATCCAAGGTGCAGAGAACTGCAAGACTTCATACTTCCTTACACTGCTTGAATTGCATTGTGCTTCTATATCACGGTTTCTTTTTTTTTTTTTTTTTTGGAATCACAAAAGTATATTAATAGTCATCTAATTTCATAGAGTGCACATTTAGTTGGCCTGTCATCATTATTATCCTTTCCAGGTTTTTTTTTTTTTAAGTATTTTATTATACCACCGTGAGATATACAAATAAAAAGATATACAATTAAAAAGTTCATGTTTGGGTTTTGGTCATACAGTGTTTCAGCACCCGTCCCCTCCACCAGTGCCCATCTCCCACCACCAACATCCCCGGTTCCCTCCCCCTTCCCCAGCCCTGCTCCATGGCAGGTTCTTTATTTCTTTCCCTTTCTCTCTCTTTCTCTTTTCCTTCCCTTCCAGACTATGGATTACAGAACATACATTAAAAGGTTGTCATGTGTATCCTTTTGCCTCTATTTAATGCTCAGTTCTAGGTTGGCATTAGTACCGTCGACTATTATTAGCCCCCTGTTCCATTTTCTGTCTTACCTAAACTCTGACTCCCACACGTTTGTGATAATCTCCACCTTTGACAAGACCTCCTGATATATGTTTCACTTGACCTTGGATATTGGTATCATAATATGTACATATATATTTATGCCATGCAAATAAATGCAGTCATTCTGTATCTGTCTCTCTCCTTCTGGCTAATTTCGCTCAACATAATCTTCTCCATGTCCATCCATTTATAGGCAAATTTTATAACTTCATTTTTCCTAACAGCTGCATAGTATTCCATTGTGTAGATGTACCAAAGCTTCTTTATCCAGTCATCGATTTTCGGGCACTCTGGTTGCTTCCAGATTCTGGCTATTGTGAATAATGCTGCTATGAACATAAAAGTAGGGATGGTGTTTTCGCTGCGTATTTTTGGTTTCCCAGAGTAGATTCCCAGGAGTGGTATGGCTGGGTCAAATGGGAGTTCAATTTCTAGTCTTTGGAGGAAAGTCCATATTGTTTTCCAGAAAGGCTGTACCAGCCGGCATTCCCACCAACAATGGATGAGTGTCCCCTTTTCCCCACATCCACGCCAGCACTTGTTGTTCTTGCTCTTTTGAATATGTGCCAGTCTCTGTGGTGTAAAGTGGTATCTCATTGTTGTTTTGATTTGCATCTCTCTGATGATTAGTGATGATGAGCATTTTTTCATATGTTTTTTGGCCATTCGAATTTCTTCCTTGCTGAAGTTTCTGTTCATTTCTTGTCCCCATTTTTTGATGGGGTTGTTTGTTTTCTTCTTGTAAAGTTCTACAAGTGCCTGATATATCCTGGATATTAACCCCTTATCAGATGGGTATTGGGTGAATATTCTTTCCCATTCTGTGGACTGCTTTTGTATCTTAGTCACTGTTTCTTTTGAGGTGCAGAAGCTTTTCAGTTTCATGTAGTCCCATATGTTTATCTTTTCTTCTAGTTGCTTTGTTAGTGTATATCACGGTTTCTTTATCCATTCTTCTGTCATAGGACCTTTGAGTTGCTTTCATGTCTGGCTGTTGTACTGAGCACTGCACTGAACAAGGGTGTGCATACATTTTTTCACTTTTTTGCTTTTTGTGTCACACCCTGGCGACACTCAGGGCTTACTCCCTGGATCTTCGCTCAGGAATTACTCCTGGCGGAGTTCGGAAGACCATAGGGGATGCCGGGGATCAAACCCGGTTGGCCACATGCAAGGCAAATACCCCATCCACTGTATCATTCGGCCCCATATTTCCTTTTTTTTTTTTTTTTTTTTTGCTTTTTTGGGTCACACCCGGCGATGCTCAGGGTTTCTCCTGGCTCT
Source organism: Cryptotis parvus (assembly GCA_021461705.1). Taxonomy (NCBI): domain Eukaryota; kingdom Metazoa; phylum Chordata; class Mammalia; order Eulipotyphla; family Soricidae; genus Cryptotis; species Cryptotis parvus. The sequence continues at coordinate 5,011 of JAJIBD010000599.1, read as the reverse complement.
GCACTCAGGAATTACTCCTGGCGGTGCTTGGGGACCATATGGGATGCCAGGGATTGAACCCGGGCCGGCATAGGCGGCCACGTGTAAGGCAAACGCCCTACCCGGCTGGGCTATCGCCCCGGCCCCCATTTTTTTATTTTAATAGCCAATTGGACCAGCCTCCTTCATTTCTTGTCTGCTGCTGTTCCCTAGCCACAGACCTTCTGATATTTTTCCAGATTTAATTGTGCTTAATTTCCAAAACTTTGCTGAAACTTTTTTGCACCCATTTTCAGAACCATGTGCACTTTAGTAACTTCTTGAAGGTGATTAAATACTTCAGGTTTTCTTGTCTTTTCTAGCCAAACTCCTATCTTTATCAGATAAATCATTTTATTTTACAGGTATGTATGGATAAACTTTTTTCTTTTTTTTTGGGGGGGTCACACCCAGCAATGCTCAGGGGTTATTCCTGGCTTTTCGCTCAGGAATTACTCCTGGTGGTGCTCGGGGACCATATGTGATGCCGGGATTGAACCCAGGTAGGCCACATGCAAGGCAAACGCCCCTACCCGCTTATGCTATGGCTCGGCCCTGGATAAACTTTTTTTCAAAAGTATCAGCTAACACTCGAATTTTCATGGAATGCAACCATTTTATGCTGATTAACTCAGTCTACATGATTCTGCAACATAATTCTATAATATAAATACTATTATTAGCTTGAGTTTTGTATATTAGAAATCTTTGAGGGATGTAGTGATAGTAGAGCAGGCAGAGCCTTTGCATGGCACGCGGCCAACCTGGTCCAATCCTAATCAGCCCACATAGTCTCCTGAGCCTCACCACAAGTGAGTGATCCCTCAGCACAGAAGTAAGCCCCTGAGCACTGACAACACCCCTTCCCCCAAAACAAGGTTAACATTGACCAAAGTTCTTATGGCAGGTATGGTCAGACCATAAATTTGACCCTAAATAGCTTTACTGGGCTTGAATATTGTAGTGTTTGCCCAAACGCTCTCTTTATGTCTTATCCCAGTTTATGTTTGTACTGTTGGGCAGTACAGAGGCAGCAGAGTCCAGCCTAATAGAAAGATGCACTTTGGCTGGTGTCAACGTCTGGTCTTTGAGAAGTTATTTTAATTTTTTGAGTTTGTTTACCCATATGATATATATGATATAGATCATATATATATATATCATATATATACATACATCACCTACACGGTAAAGCCTGGCAAGCTACCGTGTTTTATTTACGTTTTATGCCAAAGACTAGTAACTATTATGGACCTCAGTTCCATAACCGGAAGAATGGTTTTGGGCTCCTCCTGTCCCTGTAGCAAGTAGATGCCCTTGGGTTGCACTTGCTTGTGACAGGACTAATGGAAATGTTACTAGTGCCCACTCGAGAAAATTGATAAACAATGGGAAGACAGACAGTGATACATACGTACAAAATGTTCTTTCAAAGGTTGTTAGTAAGTTAGGTGAGATGAAAGAATACTTGTGAGTTTATACCCTCCTTTTAACATGAATGATTTCCCCCACGTTCTTTTTCCCCACTTTGTTTCTTTTGCTTTGGGGTCACACCCAACTGTACTCAGAGCTTACACCTAGCTTTGTGCTCAGAGATCACTCCCTGATGTTGCTCAGGGTTACCACACATGGTGCCAGAGGTTGAATCCAGCTCACATGTGACTCAAGCATCTCATCTGCTCCACTTTCTCCTCAGCCCACTCCCTTACTTTCTCTTGGATGCACAAGTGGTGTTGGATGCATGAGTGGTGCAATATCTGCTCTACAGTTAAGAATATAAGTTCAAAGTAAGTCATATCCCCAGTAACATTTGCCAGCAAATCTGAAATGGCCAAGTATTAGATTTATGGCATGATATATTCATACCCAGTGAAATGTGCTTTATCAGCTACGATACAGGCTCAAAATAAATTTAAAACCAGGAGAGAATTTCCAACTTCATGGCATTATAAATTTTATTTGTGTTTCAAAATAAGATTTATAGCTTAGAAAGCTCAATAAAAATAATTTATTTTTATTGTTAGTTTTATTCTCTATATACTGGGCATTCTATATTGTACCTTTATGACATAATGTAATACTACTCTAAAGTCCTGTAATAAAATAGTAGAGAAATATACGGAACTTGTACTAAGAGATCTTAACTAGTTTTGGGTGATTTTTGTTTGGTCCTTAGAGTGGAAGATAAATCCTTGAGATTTTTTTTCAGTGGCTGCTACCTTCAAGAATAGGTTACAGATGGAAAGCCCTTTTGGAAAATCAAGATGGAAGCTGAGCACAGTATTTGCGTTACAAGTGTTGTTGGGCTCTAAGCAGCTAGTATTGGGGCCTGGCACTTCCCTCCATAAGGCCCTGGGGGACGGGGCCCAGAGGTGGGCTCTGTTCTCAGGCAGTGGAGCTTCTGGATGCTCAGAGTTACACCTACATGAAAGACATCTGCTCAGTCAGTAGAGCATGAGACTCTTAATCTCAGGGTCATGGATTCAGGCCATGTTGGGCGCCAGATGACCAGCAGCCCCGCATGAATGAGAGAGACCTAGATCGTGCTGGACTTCATCCCCTGCAAAAAAAGGAGAGGGATGGACTTGGGGGAAAACTCTGCCTTGCTGCTGCTGAGAAACGAAAGACACTGAGGCATCGGGAGTCTTGGATAGCAGTTCTCATTTTACTGAGCAGAGTTCAAGCCTTTTATACAATTTTTGGGTGGAGGGGTACAAGCACAAATCACATGGCATTTGCAAACTCCTGGGCCTTTGCAACAGACAGTAATCACAGATTTTGCATTTGCAAGGCAACATTTGCAAGGTAAGGATCACAGGTTTACATATTCCTTTGATTAGAAGACCAGGCACATTCTGCCTCACCCTAAACGTAAATCATTTGCCTGCCAGTCTCCCATTGGATAGACACAGATGTCTTTCAAGTGGGTGTAAACTCTTGAGCATCTGGAAGCTCCTCTGCCCTGAGTACAGAGCCCATCTCTGGGCCCCGCCCCCATGGCGTTATGGCGGAAAGTGCCAGGCCCCAATAGTAGCTGCTTAGAGCCCAACAAAGTGTCACTGTGCTTCTATCTGGAGAGAGACATATGACCTACTCTCTAGCCAATCACATCTATTTTATTAAGTAATTTGGGAGAGGAAATCCACATTGCCACAATATATGAATACAAATTCAGGGACATGAAAATAGCCCTCAAAAGGCATGTGTGCATGCTAGAGCCAGCAACTTAATCTTAGCACCTAGTCACCCTCTTCCAAAAGAGGACTGAAGAGAAGTAAATGCTAAAGAAAGGAAGAGAGGACATCACTGTTTTCTATTCTATTTAAATTAAATAGTTGGTCCTAAATGTAAAAATCTGTTGTGCTGAAAAGGAAACTAGTGATTTCTATATTTGTAAAGGAGCTGCACTTGGCATTGCTGGGGGGTGGAAGGCAGAGCTAATTGTGATAGAGGTGCTCTGCATTACCAGTGCTGTACCCAGCATTTGCTAGGCTATTTGGGGAGTAGAAGCAAGGTAGGAGGGTCACTGGGACTACGGCTGGCAGTGCTCAGTGCACTACATGACACAGAGGCAAACTCAGAACCTTGGAAATGTTTGATATGTGTTCTGCCATTTTCATTATCTCCCCAGCACATAACTTTGTCTTCTTCATTTTTTTTTCTCTATTTTTGCAGAAAAGTAATAGTATTTTTGACAGTGTAAGATGTGAGGGATGTATCAGATTGGGAGACTGTATCTAAATCTGTGTTTGCTGTGTGACCTTGGTCAAGTTGTTTCATCTCTCTGAGCTACAAAATTATCAATAAAAAGATCACCCACTGTCCAGTTTGAAAATGAGTGGCGTTTTTAAAATGATCCCAAACAACTTAGTGATACAAAAGGGGTCATGTGCTTGAGAATTGGTACATTCCAGTGTGACTCCACGCAAATCATGTATCCTCCTTGGTCTCTTCCCTATCTATAAAATAATTGCTAGATGGAATAAATAACTTAGAAGTCCTTATCAGTTAGAAAGCAAACTTTCAGAATGCTAATATGTTCTATTATGTTGAATGTGTGCTGGGGTCCTCAGAGGCTACTCCTGTTGGTGCTCAGGGAGCCATTTGTAGTGCTGAGGGATTGAAGCAGGGTCAGCTGTATGCAAAGCAAGTGCCTTAACTGCTCTACTGTCTTTCCAGTCCTGTTATACTAAATGATATTTCTCTGATGCAAACAAAAAAATTCTATTAATAAGCTAATAAATACAAAAATTAGATTGGTTTTGTTTGTACTTAAAGATCAACTTTACATTGAAAATAGGCAAAAGGATGTAAATGATAACCTCTAAATATATGTATTGTAAGCCACAATGTGTAAGAGAAGAGAGAGAAAGAGAGAAAGGGAGAGGGAGAGAGAGAGGGAGAGAAATGAAAATTTCCTGCCATAGACACAGGCTCAGTAGTTTGCGGGCTGTCTCAGAAGGGTGGGTAGAATATTCATGGTAATTTGGAGATAAATTACACTGCCACCATGCGGCCGCATGCAACAGGAAAAGCTGGTATCTGCTCTGCCGGGTGTATCTGGGTCTTCATGTTCCTGAATCAACCAGATGCCATCGGGCTACATTGGCACGTGATAGGGTCCAATGGAAATGTTACTGCCGCCTGATTGAGCAAATCGATGAATAACGGGATTCAAGTGATCAAGTGATCAAGACACAGGCTGGGGAGGGGGAAATTAGGGGACATTGGTGGTGGAAAACGGGCACTGGTGGAGGGATGGGTGCTGAAACACTGTATGACTGAAACCCAAATATGAATACTTTTGTAACTGTATATCTCACAGTGGTATAATAAAAAAAATTTTAAATAAATAAATAAAGATGAACTTTAATATTAGACTGAATTTTGTTTATATTCAAATTTTTAGATACCCTTTCTTCTTAGGACATATAGGGGAAATAGTAACATTAATTTGCCTTCAAGACCTCTTCAGATTTAGTGGATTCTCTCA